>CABHPH010150615.1:0-14590 GCA_902168325.1 Peromyscus nudipes
CTGTGGAAGGGCTGTTGTGGGTGCTGACTATTAGCTCTAAACTTTAGAAATGATGTAAGTACTTTCTGTCTAGTTAAGAGTTAAAAAAAAATCAAAAGCAGACTTTGAATTTGTGGGTCCTCTGTTAGTCCCAGGAGAATGAATGTTGTTACTGTATGGTTCCTCATAGCTGACTCCTTATTTTTATCTGGTCTTGTGAAAAAAAGATGAGGTATTCTATCAGAATATATGAAGGCGACAGTTCCATAGTTATTGAGTCCTGAATAAACTGCAAGAAGAAGAAAAAAAAAATAACAACAACAAAAACCTGGACAACCTTAGATTACTTTGTAGCCAGAGGTTGCCATCCCATCATCCCTTCCCTTAAGACTTAATCTAAATGGTCCTATAATCACCTGGGAAAGAAAATACCCCTCAGAAAAAGCTGTCTGGTTTAGAAATGGTATAGAAGTGGGACCCTCCAAAGGGGTTCATAGGCGGTGGGACAGTTAGACCCAGAGCTCATGCCTCAATCCCTCTTCAAGCAGCAAAGTTAAGAAGGGCATGGGATGGACTGCATCCAACATGGGCCTGGGGGCAGTTCAAATGCAGGTGGAGGCACTTCAGGAAGGAGCCACCTCGGGTCTGCACCATGTGTAGGCAGCAGCTGAGGCAGCCCGACCCTGTGGGCTCAGCTGAAGAGTGGCTCACCAATACCCTCTGGTCACTCAGAGAAGTCGCCTTTTCTTCCCTTCTTGTTCTTAGTTCAGTATCATGTCACGACAGGTATAGAGACCAACTAGACTTTCAGTCTCTGCTCATGGCCTGGTGTCTGAGTCTCCAAGTCCATCCTCTTGGTGTGGGATGACACATATTTCTGGCATCTATAGGCTTCTGTTGGTGAGAGCCATCATGGCACACCTGGTTTTTGAGGCTGAGTGAGCTATGGATTTGAAGATTTCTGTAACTTTCTTCACCCTCAAGGCCAAGATGGGGCTCAGTTTGCAGATGGTGCAGTATATTGAAAAGACTAGCCCCATCGCTCCCTGAGTGGAATGCATGGCAGTCAGTAACTAGGGGATCGGATGGAGTGCCCCGCTGGCGTTGGGAAGGAAAGGCATTGGTGCTGGCACACGCACACGTGACCTTGAGGGTAGCAGCTCACAGGCTCAGATGGGTTATTGTTAGAGACAGAATCTGATGGCTCCTTTTCAGAGGTACCTGATGTCAGCTTAGCTCCATATACAAACATACAGCCAACATCAAATGCTAATGCGTGCTAGTCTAGCTCTCCCTTCCACAAACTCTGCTAAGCCATCTCTTCCCACATTAGAAGTTTAAGAATAGAAAATAACAGTCAAGTGTTTGTAGCATGAATCTTAAAGGTACTTATTAATAAAATCAAACCTGAGGCCAGTTATTGGGGTGAACACTGGAAGGTCAGAGAGACAGAATAAGCCACAGCTATCTCACCTTGCCGGATCCTCAGCTGGTCTTGCTTCCTCAGACTGGAAGCCTCTATGTCCTCATATCCAAATGACTCTCAGCTGAACTGCTGCTAGAAGCCTGAATGCTTAACCAGGCCAAATGCTTCTCCAGGCCAAATGCTTCTAGTTTCTGGTCCTCACGCTTTATGTACCTTTCTGCTTTCTACCACCACTCCCTGGGATTAAAGGTGTGGGTCACCATGCCTGACCGTTTCCAATGTGGCCTTGAACTCACAGAGATCCAGAGGGATTTCTGTCTCTAGAATGCTAGGATTAAAGGCATGTGCTACCACTGCCTATCCTCATGTTTAATATTGTGGCTGGGGTCTCTGACCCCAGATAAGTTTATTAAGGTACACAATATTTTGGTGAACACAATACCACCACAAGTGTTCCTTCAAGATCAGGCATGAACTTTACAGTGAACAGTATGTAAAGATGAACTCACACACGGCTTTTGTGGAGAAAAAGACAAACATGAGTGTCGGAGGAAAAGACAAGACCTAGGTGACAAGTAAGGTTGTATCCTGACCCCCTATTATTCAAAAAGGGGAGGAAAAGTCATGCATTAGGGCTTAGAAACCATTCCCTGCTCTCAATGAGCATGCCACGCTGGCCATTCTAGGCTGATGCCTGAGTCTCTAATACTCATTATGAATTGAGGGTCATTTTGTCTCGTTGTGATCTCTCCCACAGGTACCTGTGAGAGGTGCAGAAACCTGCTAGATCATATTCACTGCTCAGCCTAGAAATGTGCTGGGAGCTGCACCATGGGCAGTGTCTCAAGTGAGTGTACCTTGGTCTTGGGAACAAATTTCAGAAAAATAATGTCTTTCCTTAATCTTGGTATTTCCTTCCCCAGTCTGATTTAACACCACGACAAGGTATGTCAGAAATGTTCCCACTCGGTTTGTTTCTCTTTAGGAATATGAGGGAAAAATAGAATATTGTATATTCGACTTAAGTATATTTTTGGTGTGTATAAGTGTCTTGCCTTCATGTATGGTATGTGTACTGCATGTGTATCTGAACCTGCAGAGGTCAGAAGAGGGCATTGGATCTTCTGGAACTGGAGTTACAGGTGATTGTGAGCTACCATGAGGGTGCTGGAAACTTAACCTGCATCCTCTGCAAGAGCAGCAAGTGCTTTTAACCTCTGATCCATCTCTCCAGCTCCACAGGAGTTTTTTTTTTTTTTTTAAAGAATGTAAAAAAAAAATAAGATGAACTCACCAACATCTAGAGACTCATTCTAATATGACTCATGAGCATAGGGTACACATAAGCACAGAATGCATAGGGCACACATAAATGTGAAGTGCACGGAAGCATGGAGCTTGGGGAATGTAAAAGAATATAGTGTGCACACACGTTTGGGGTGAATGGGAGTGTAGTGTGCACACAAGCGCATGGTGCACAAGAACATGAGCACAGAAGTACAACAGTATGGTGAACCTGAGCACAGATTTCACAGGAGGAGCACACATGTTGAACACATGTGTGGAGTGAACAGGAGTGTTGGGTGCACAAAAGCATGGGTGTACAGGAGTATGGGATGCATAGTGTAGGTACACACCAGCATGGAGTGCATGTAAGTATAGAGTACCCATGAGTGTGTGGTGTATGTATGAATGTGGGCTACACAGAAGCATGAGGTAAACAGTACATAATGTGGGGTACACAGAAATGCAGGGTACAGTATGACTAGACTGGTCTGGTCTGTCGGAGCACCTCTGCAGACCCTGACAAGGACACTGTCATCTGAATTCCTGCCGTGAGGTTCCCGGGACTGCCTCCCAGAGAAATGACACCAATGCAAACAGATGCTGTCTCTGGCTACGGACCAAGGATGCCTCCTGATTCCGGTGCTGTTTAGTAGAATGTGTTCTTGACTAAACTATGCGTCAAGCATTTCTAACATTCAGATATTTGCTAAAGTAATGTGAATTCTAACTATTATTATCTGGGTTAGACTATGACAAGAGTCTCCCTCCAGTCTTCCCATGGGTAGATAAAGGAAAGTGGGGAAGGCATCAGGATGGTGGTGTCAGGCCATGCCATGGTGATAGTCTGAGCAGGGTGACATGTCTCTACTATAGCCAAAAACTCAGTTTACATATGCCATGATCGCTTCTTCCTCAATAATTTGTAAAACATTTAAGAGATGAGTATTATTAAATAGAAAAGAAAGTATTTTATTTTGAGGGCCAATTCTATTTAAAACCTACCCCTAGCAGAGCAGGTATCAAGGTTCAGAGGGAAGGAGTTTTCATGATCTCATGCCCCGGTCTTGCTGTACTCCATGATACATCCCAGGCACCTGCAGCCTCAGCATACCTGACACAGGCCTGTCTCACTGCCACCGCCTCAGCCTGTTTGCCCAGGCATGGGAGGCCTATGTTTGCAGAATTCTGTACTTCAGCTGTACCCAGCTAAAAGGGGTCAGTGTCCAGGAGGCAGGACACTGTTTCTCATAGCCCAGGACTCTCCAATTCAGATTACCATCCAGATGTCTCTTCTTCACCTATTAATTCCAGACATGTCTTCACTGGGCCTCATCCTTCCAGAGGCACCTGGAGCTGGAACCCATCTCTCTTCTAGCAAGGGGTGAGCAAGTGGTGTCTGCCATGCTCAGCACTGCTGAGGGCATACCATAGCCAGCTCCACCCTTCCCTTTCTTTAATGTCATTCAATACAATGCCAGTCCTTCACCCTATTCTACCAGTCTGCTTCCTTTAGGCAACACTGGAAATGTGACTGGCACTTCACACCACAGCATCTACATGTCTGTCCATCTAACCAGGGCTTTTTGTAAATACATCTATATTGAACATATACAGATTTCCTCTTGTAATTACATAAGCTATGCAGTAAGAGACAATTTGCAGAGTATTTACATTCTATTTGGTATCATAACTTAAAGTAATAAGCACACAGGATGATGTGTGTAGGTTCTATGCAAACACCAGTGTCTGATGCCAGGGGTTGACTATCTAAGGGTCTTGATTCCCCTTGGGGAGAGGGTCTGAGCGTCAGCTATACTTTAATGTCCCAAACACTCATCTGCCCATGGAAGACAATGGGCACAAAGGAAAAATGTGCATTAAGGCTTCTGGGTATAAAAGCATCATGATACAGAGACTTCTGGTGTTACTGATGAGGTCCCAAAGCCACTTGGACAAATCCAAGATCATGGCAGAAATAGACAAAGGAAATCAGTATAAATGTCTAATGCAGAGATTTTATGTTGTGTAGGTAGAAGCCACATAGGATCGAGTACAGGCCTCTGTGAGTGGAGGCTTAGTGGGGTTCCCACTCAGTGCCCAAGCAAACCTCCCCATTGGCTGCTGCCCCTCTTACTCAGCAGAGATAGGCACCACCCTCCTCAGCCTCCTTGCTCCTCCTTGCCAGGGTTCGCTCTCAGGGAAGCCTCTCCACCAGCCAAAACAATGGCAGCTTGAAAGGAAAATAGTTTTCCTCCACTGCCCTGACATAATTCTCTCTCCTTGGATGTCTGCACTGAAAATCCTTAATGTTTGGACAATAAAACGAGGTCAGAGTTAGCTATAAGCATATATTTTATTAGTTTTCCTAGTTATATAGTCCTTGTAGGAAATTTAAAATTTTTTAGTAATTTCTAAAGATAGAAGAGAAATCATCTCTAATTCTACCAAAGTTAACTGCATTCAAGGCTGACTACAATCCGCATAGCTATGTTATAACCTATTCTTTTTCATGGATGTGTTGAGAATATTCCATTTTAATAAGTTAATTTGACATAAGCAGTCATCGAGCACTTTAGACCTCCTCCCCACTGTTTTGCCAATACCCACGCGCTTCATTTCAGACACGCTTCTCCCAAGTAAAAAATTTGCCTCACTCGTATCTGTCACTTTCCTCTGATTTGCTGACATCTCTTGGTCTCTAGAATTTTAAATGCCCTTCTTTGCTTTGTTAGAGCACAGCAGGCATCGGGAAGGAGATGCCTGCCATTCCGAGCCACAGAAGTGAGCCGTGGAAAGATGCCCACAACAGTGAGTGAGGGGAGGAAGGAAAGAGAGGTAGAGGTCCATCAATCTGCAATTCACCGTGGCCTTGGTCTTCACCGCCAGGCTGCGAGGGAATCCAGGCTTATAGTTTGACATCCCAGTTTATACATTCCATAACAGCCCAGAAAGACTATTAGAGATGTAACATTGGTTCCAGTAAAATCAGGTGGATGTTAATGGGCCAGAATCCACCAACCTCAGCTGCGGTCCTTGATAGTCCTGAAGCCAAGAATGAGCTGACCTCATCCGGTCTTGAAGGTGTAGAGAAAAGGCTGGTGAAGTCACCACAGCCCCGTCACAGCCTCATTCCTCGATATTCCTGCCAAGGGATGAGCCCTGCCCCTGGGCGCCCCAGACAGGGAAGGCTTCCCACACAACAGACCTGTTGGCTTCAACCTCCTTCACAGACGAAGCATGAGTAGAGCATTGGGGACAGACTGAGCAAAGTGGCCTTTTCCCAACACCATGCTCTGAGATGGTGCTTCCCACCCTCTGACACACTTCTTCCCCAAGATCTGCTGTGACTGGACTGGCTTCCTTTCCCACAGGTGCCAAGCAGCACTTCCTCCTTTCATTCCGTCAGTCTCTGAGGAATTCACTGAAAGGAGGACATAGGGCCCTTGAGGCTTATGGCCATGCCTTCTGTGAAGGTGGCTTCTGGCTTTGAATGGTAGAGACAAGCAGATGATGCTGGCTTTCAATCACACAGGGCAGGTCGGAAGAGTCTCTACCACTCAGCCAGGAACCCAGCACGCTTCCTGGAATTCCAGGCTGGGTGCTAGCTGGGCTATGAGCAGAAACACAGAGAGCAAGAGATTCACAGCCACGCCCTCAGCAGCCTTGCCCTTGGAGCAGTGCCAGCAGAGCCTGTCACCTCCTCTGCCACGGTAGGAAAAGGATCCCATGCAGCAGTGGCCCCAGACTGTAGACATGGCCTCTGTGAAAACTCCGCCTGGGACTTTGTTCTAGTGTCAAGTTTATTACACCGATCGTGCTGGGCCGTGAACCAGACCCAGAGCTGTTCATGACGCACTACTCATAAACTGCCACACAACTTAGCAAAGACAGCTGTGGTGTTGCCTCCCACTGACCCATCTCGGGTTGCTAGTCACCAGAAACTCACCAACTCTTTGACTCTTGGGCAAAGGGGCCCTGGGACAGGAGCACAGTCTACGTGGATCCACAAGCAGGAACCTGCTCTGGCTCCAGCTGAGGGCTCCTTCCTCACCTCTCTTCCACCTCAGGGGGCATCCCTAGCAATGCTGGGTGAAGGCGGAGCTCAGGGGACTCACTCCCTTTAGTCTGTGTGTAACGTAGATCCCGCAGGCTGTGGCATCTCAGCTGCCTAATCCATACAGGCAGACCGCACTCCTCAGTTTATTCTGAGAGAAGAGCCATAAGGAGAGAAGCAGCACCTCCCGAATAGCATCCCACTTGAAATTCCACAGTGCTCTGTAGCTTAAGGCTTTTCAGTGAAATGTATACGTCTGAATTCTTTGTGTGTATGCATGGTCATGTGTGTGCAGGTACACATGTATGGGAGCATATGTGTACATGTATGCATATGTGTGGAGGTCAGAGGATAACCTTGGGTACCGGTCCTCAGGTATTGTCCCCCCCATAGTCGGGTCTAAAAAATTATAGGTTTTGCTTTTAAAAGCACACTAAACAAAACAAAGCAAAGATTTCTTGAAGCATGGGACCACAGGGTCCCACAGGCTCTGGCAGTGTTCACTACAGTTAGAATCAAGCTTCCTCCTCACAGTGGGTCGTCAGAACTGGTGTGATGGGTGCCAGGGGAAGCTGGCCCATGTTCTCTTGTCCCAATCACAAGCAAGGCAAGGTCCAAAACACATGCACCTCTGCTATAAGGAGGTTCTTCTTGACCATACCACCTTGTTGGGAACCCCTGTGTGAGAGGACCCTGTGGGGCAGGCAGATAGATGCCAGCTTTGTAGCTAGTTAGCAGATAACCAGGCAGAATGATGGTGGCTCTAACTGTATGCTGACCTGCCCTTTAGATACCAGATATATTTAGTATCTAAACCCATCCTCCCTGTTCAAAATATGCAGCTAGGTCCTCACCAGCATGATATACTTGGTTTCTGTTCCCGGTGGCACCTTACATCTGGTCCCACCCACACCAGCACCTCTACCCACAGCGCACCTGGAACAGGTGGGGCTTGCCAGGTGTCTCATCTGGGTCTCCTTGTCAAGAGGTCTATGGGGACAAATGTCCTTTCTTAGAGGAAATAAACCCTACTACCTGGACACATGTGAGTATCAGGAGCCTCAAGCAGCTCAACACACACACACACACACACAAAATTTGTTTCCTGTTCAATGGATCAGCTAAATGTTGGCAGTAAGGGTTAGAAGCAGATATAAAATATTGAACAAAAACTAAAACACTTAAAAGGATCTGCCTCGTGGAGGGCAGCTTTGTGCAGTAATTGACATGGGATCAGAAAGCTGCCCCTAGGAAGGAGCAGGCCAGATCAGCCTTGGGATTAACTCGCACAGCAGACATTCAGATCTGAGTGGGATTTGCCCCTCTCTTCAGTGCCCATTGTCTGGGTCTTATTTTTTTGTGCTCCATTCTCTTTGTGATGGAGGTAGCAGCTGTGACTGGCAGGTAATGGCCGGCTCAAGGATGCTGCATTTTGAACGAGGCCGTTTTCTTTCAGTTCCATTTGCCGATCTCCTCCACGCTGACCCATCTTGGCTGCAGACAGCAATTTAGATGGAGACTAGGCTGCAGGTGGAGGAGGTCAGCGGGCTGTGTGTGTTTATTATTACTTAGATTCCGTGGGTTCATGTGGTATAAGTGTCTATTTAGGGAACGGTTTAGCATTGGTCTCCCCGCTATTGAGCTATTTCTCTAGACGTAAATTCGTAAGTAAAATGACAGAGAGAGTGAAACCTGTGTGTCCAGAAAATCTGGGAGGTGACAGCCTGCCCTGGTTGGAATGGCTCCTCCAAGAGGTTGCTATGCAACGTGAGATGACACCCAGATGTGGCTGCTGACTGGTGGACAGGAGCTCAGTTCCTCAGCTGGATGCCAACAAGACTTCAGGTGAAGCCTGGAAGAACTGAGTCTTGCTCTGTCAAAAGGCAGAAGATTCTCCTACAACTCGTTGCTGGTTAACATTATCTTTCACTGGATTATTTGCATGCATAAACCTAGGTGACTCCTTATCCCCACGTTCTTAAAAAGTTAAACAGGTTATTGGTTAGAGACAGAATCGGGGCTCTGCATCAGGTCTTTCTAAGCCAGACCCACAGGTGCCAGACAGGACCCAGTGACAGTTGACACCCGGGCATTTTCCACCAGGCTCCCAAAGTGGCCTCCTGTCCATGTCCTGAGTGAGGTCAAAGGTCCCTCATCAGTACTTGGGGAGCTCTGTACAGTCCCAAGCTTCCAGGTCAAAGGTCAGCCCAGGTTGGGCAATGGTGAAAGATAACCATGGTCACCACTGTAAGATACATGGTCTCTTCTTTCATGTTGCCTTTGCCATCCAAACCTACCCATTCTGTCCCAAACGTTCCTTGGTACACTGGTTGGGTACCACAGGTTTGGTACTACTCAATCTTCACAGCCCATTTTGGGATCGTTGCTTAGATCCAGGCCACTTCTCTGGTTCAGTCTTCTCTAAAACTTCCAGGATGGAGTTCATTCTACCTCCCACCTGGAAACCTCAACCAATGGACTCACAGGCCACACCTCCTGACATGGAACACAAAGCCCACCAAGTTGCAACCCTCTGCATGCACCATGCCCTCCTGGGATGCAGGTCCTCATCTGGAGCTGAAGACCCTCTTGGTCCAGCCCCACCCACCTGTGGAGCCCTGGGCAACCTGGAGCTCAGAGCACAGGGAAGAAAACCCAATTTCTTATTGTAAGAAGTCCAGGGTTTCTGGGAGGTCCAGGACTATGGCTGTCCAACGTAAATGTTTAACTCCTGATGGGGTTTTGCTTAGACATCCTGTATGGAAACAGTCCTCTGCTGAACTAAACGGATACACCGAACTACAAGTTTGATGGTCATAAGTACCCTCAGCAGTCATGGTTGTTTGCCTTTGGTTCACAGAGTCTGAAGGGTTCTGTGGCCACTGTGCTCAGCCTTGAGAGTACTATGCATTACCATTAAAGGAAAAAAAAAAAAAGTTCAGATTCAAAACTCCAAGCAGTTTCTACTAAAGTGTTCCACTTTTGCACCACTGTAGAGAAAAAGTACCAAATTGAGCCATTGTTAGGTTAGAGATAATGGCAAAAACCACAGGGTTGGCCACCATGAGCCCCAGGGAGATGGTGTCTCAATATCCAACCAAACACAGGGACTCCTGCTGTCATTACCTGGGCTGAAATCACCATCAGAAACTGTCAAAAACAGCATGATGGATAGAGAGAGGTCTAGGCTGCTCTGAGAGTCCTGCGCTCGCGCTCTCTCTCTCTCTCTCTCTCTCTCTCTCTCTCTCTCTCTCTCTCTCGCGCGCGCGCGCGCGCTCACACACTGCTCACCCCAAGGCCTAGGATTGAATTAGCTCCACCTCCTCATGCTCTCCTCAGAGTCAGGGCCACTGAGGTGGTAGGTTAGAGAAACTAGGGCTGCTATTCCCCAGAAGTCTGCTGGCTGAGCTCAGACAGGATGTCCCACACATACAGGAGAGGAAGCAAAGGGCCTTGGAAGGCAATAACTCAGGCTGCTACATAGCATTTTGGTCCACAAAGAGGGGTGACAGTTTGAAGAGACTATGTGATTCTGAGACATACCTTTGCCTGTGAGTTGCTCTGAGGAGATGACTGGAAATGAGACCAGCCAGGAAGCTGCTGCACACCCAAATACTATGTGTAGCGTCTATACGCAGAAGGACCACTGAATGGATTTTTAAACATAAGTCAAAACAGCAAAGGAAGTGGCCCCCAGTGACCAGAAGCTCAGCAAGTCATGCCAGGTGGTTAACTAGCCCAAAGAGCTGGTGCTGGTCAGCCCTGATTAAAATTCCTGGTTATAAGGCAAAGCACAATATCCCAGAGGTTCAAGGTCAGCTTTACCAAATGCTTGAGTAGTTTTTTATTCTTTATAGCACACTGGAAAATGGGGAAATATCCTGCCAAACATGTGCATCTTCAACTACAAAAGGAAGGACAGGATGGGCACAGTGGCCCAGGCTTGTAATCCCAGCAGTCAGGAGGCTTAGGCAGGAGGATCTCAAGTTCAAAGTCAACCTGGGCTATGAAATGACTGTGAGGGCAGCCTGGGCAACTTAGAGAGACTCTGTCTCAAAATAAGAGAGTAGGGCAGGAAATGTAGCTTAGTGGTAGAATACTTGCCTAGCTCTGGGTTCAGTCCCCAGTTCTGGGAGTAAGGGCAGGGATACGGTTATCAACACTTTATTTCTGTTGCCCTTGGGGTTCTCTTCACACGATTTCACAGGTGACTAAATCTGAGATTTCCTGAGCACACAGTAGGTGCTCACTAAGAACTGGTTGGTTAGGCTTTCCAGCTGATCTTTTTCCTGTGCCCAGGGCCATGATGATGAAGTGTCTGTCATTGTGTTGAGGATATTTCCAGCTCACATAGCTGGAAAGCAGCTTTTATGAATCCCCTGTTACTTACTGACATGAGAGCACCGGCATCATTAAAGGAAGGACTGCCAGCTTTCCCATTCGTAAATTCTACACTTCTCTGAAAAATAAAATGCATGTAGAAAGACTCTTGAATCTCAGTACACCAGACACCTGGCCACTCACAGGCAGAGGCAGAGATGTGGCGGGATGAGGCCTGGTTCAGATAAACAGCTCCTGGGTGGGTAGTGTGCAGTTCAAGTGACTCACTGCATGGTCAGAAATGTGCCTTTGGTGCAAATGTCCTCTGCTACAGGACCAAGAGTGAGGTCCGACGTCAGCAAGACTTGCATTCTGATTGCCTGGCTTTAGAAAATGACCAAGTTTTTCAAAGACAGCACTCACTGTGGTCACCATTTCCTGACCCAACCTCCACACAGAAGGAAGTACCGTATGGGAAGCAGATATGGTTGGGAATGAGGTCTGCACAAAGGGGCCTATTTCCAACACAAGGTAAAGCTGCTTCAGAGTGTGGTTTGACATTCATGAGCTTGTCCTTGAGGACAGAGCACAGAAACAGCCAGCTTCCCTGCAGTCACAGGCTCCTGAGACCTACTACAGCATCAGAGAGGACCTTCCCAGCCACAGGCAGGTGAGAAACACCCAAAAGTCCACTCAGGTTGTTCAGAATTCCAGCAATAAGTTAACTTACCGTCCCTCACTCAGAGGAACTTGTTAAACCCCTTCCCGTGTGCCTGTGACTTTAAAAGCTCAGTGGTGTGCACAGAGGATGAAAGGAGAGGTCACAGGCCACCCACAATGACAGACACCTCATGCTTACATGGTACATCACAGCGCACAGATTTTCATAAATTTAATTAACCCTCAAAGCAACCCATGAAGTGCTCACGATAAGAAAATTTAAAATAACTTTATCTGAATTATATGATTTCATATGCTAACAACTGGGGAAATGTCCCAAGCAGACTTTGGTTAAGTAGATGATTGACTGGCACAGGGAACAGGAGGGAGATTATGAAGGGCGGTGACTATATATACATTTCATGAGGCAAGGGAAACAGCCACAGAGCAGGAGTGACAAGTGACATGAGGGGACCGGAGGGGGTCCTGCCCACCACCTGTCAATGCAGACCCTCATCCCTGCTTTCTGAAGACTCTGCTCCTTACTGGAAACTTGTACAACCCAGAAAGCACTGTGGTGTGTGTGTGTGTGTCCTCCTCATTTCAACTAATACTCTAAAACTAAGTCTAAATCATTTGCACCTCCAAAGAGAACAGTCTTCAGGAACTCGGGAAGGAGTGACCAATCGCCAGACAATGAAGACCCAACTGAGGGGGGCACAGAGGGTGGGAAGAGCTCTGTGTCAAGCTTACAGAGGAGGGTTCATGGAGCTGAGGCTCTCAGTCACTAACTGCATGGAGACAGTGTCTGAAGGAAACCTGATGCTTCTCCAGAACTCTGAGCTTCCCCTGGGACATGAAGGGAGATATGATAGTCAACAATCACCTAGCACATAAGCCTCTGGGAACACTGTAAGGGGGTTATCACGACTGTTAACTGAGGTGGGGAGACCCACCCTGAATGTAGGCTGGAGTTATGAATGGAATAAAGAGGAGAGAGTGAGCTGAGCTCATTCATTCATCTCTCTCTGCTTCCTGGATGTCAATACAATGTGACCAACCAGCCGCCGCCTCCTCTTGCCACCACGCTTTCCCATCCTGCTGCCCTGTCTTTCACCATGATGGAATAATCCCATCAAATTATAATTCAGAATAAACTTAAGCTGCCTTGGTCAGGCACTCTATCACAGAACAGGAAAAGTAAAGAAATCAACCTCAGAAAAGGCATCTAGGATTCTGGAGACCCTACCCAGGTCGCCATTTTCTCTGCTGAATGTAAGAGTTCTCCTCTCCACACCCAAGAGCAACAGAGGCCAGCTTAGACACACTCAAGAGCCCAGAGAAATGAAATAGTGTCTGTTCTCTACAAGAATATTGAGAGATGCTCTGTTAGTTGTAGGGCAGAAAATGAACATCCGATGGTGGCCAACAATATCAGCGATGTTTATTCCCTTGGGATACATTTGATATATTTTTTATCAATAACTTGGTCATTAAAAAAATCAAACTTCTGTAAATAACAAATAACATAAAAGGTGTTACATGATTGAACCTCACCAGAGCTGAACATTCTCATCAGATATTGTTTCCTCAGCTGACCAAGGACTTCCACAGCAACCACCTGAAACCTGACATGTGGCTGGATAGCTGAGATCTGACTCGGCTAATGGCAAAATTCAAGCCGCTGAGTGGCAATCACATCATGTGCAGCCTTGTGCTCCTGGCTTCTAGCTGAGAGATGATAAGTAAGGTGAGACTTGTCCCTGTATAAAGCATCTCCAGGAGACTGAAGAAATATTTATGTTAAAAAAAAAAAGTAAAATGGGGAAATACCTAAGACTTCCAATGTTTCTCTTTTCAGAAATCAGGGCCCCACCTAGCCAGATAAAATTCCTACAGGCTGTCATTCTGGCCCTGGGCAAACATTTTAAATAATTACATCTGTGTAAGATACAAGAACAAGACAGGGGAAGAGAGAAGGAGTGGCGGCCACATGTCCATGTGAGGGAATGGCCATCCTCTCTGGAAGTTCTTGGTTGGAATGGGGCCAGGCATTACTTAGCATCACAACCCTGCCCCGCTCCATGACAGTAACCTCAGAAACTGACAGTATGTGACTACGGAGGCCCGATTCCCTCTCCACCTTTGCTATACATTGCCCTAGGGAGGCCTGTCCTCCACACCACCCCTCAGTGACGCTGAACCTAGCTGGTGTCTCAGAACACAAGCAACAAGCGACAGTTCCTAGGTGAAAAGATTTGGAACTTTGAGGGGTAGATGGCCGACTCAAAAGAAAAGCATGCCCTCTTGCTCCTCGGCTTTCTGGTGTGACTATCCTAGCTACACCTTTGGAGAACACGGGAAGGAATTCTTCCGTTGTCATCCAACAGTCTTCAGCGAGCTGAGCTCAGGCCCCTTCCTGATGTGACTGCTGTCACTCTCTGGTCCCACAACTCGCCAAGAGGTCTCTACAAATCCTCTGGCACTAATATTTAACCGGACCCTAATCCTCTGGGCTCAGTGGGCGAGCAGGCCGATAACATCGAGGTTTTCATATCCCTTGGTGCCTCGGGTCTACCCTGTTCTGGTCTATGCCACTGCCATCCCTTAGAGATCTGCCTCCAGGAGCAGTATTTGTGGAGTGCCCTTCCCCTATGCCCTCCCCCTATGCCCTCCCCCCATGCCCTCCCCCCGTGCCCTGCCCCTGTGCCCTCCCCCCCGTGCCCTGCCCCTGTGCCCTCCCCCCATGCCCTCCCCCTGTGCCCTGCCCCTATGCCCTCCCCCTATGCCCTCCCCCCGTGCCCTCCCCCTGTGCCCTGCCCCTGTGCCCTCCCCCCGTGCCCTGCCCCTGTGCCCTCCCCCCA
>CABHPH010150615.1:14690-40142 GCA_902168325.1 Peromyscus nudipes
CCCCTGTGCCCTCCCCCTGTGCCCTGCCCCTGTGCCCTGCCCCTGTTCTTTGCACATACACTTGAGCATGAGACTGCAAGCAGCCATCTGCAGGACCAGAGCCTCCAGCTCCATCATCCTGGTGCAGGCTGTGCTGAATCCTTGTCTTCACTAGGGATCCTTCACCTACCCACTGAATTTCCAGATGTTCCCTTTACTCGGGCACAGGAAGCACATGCCAAGACAGTGACTAGCTTAATTTGGTATGAAGCTCTAGCACACATCACAGGGGCTAGAGTGGCCTGGATACTTTTGTCTCCTTAACTTCTGACTAAAATACAATGCCCAGAGGCTTGATGAGCATGCCAGAGGAGCCAGAGGCCATTGGTTCTGTGGTGAGTGACACAGGATGGGGGAAAGTGCTGCCCTGCCAGGCCCAGGATAACTCTGAGCTTGGTAGTCAATGCTCCAGGGATACCAATACTGGAGATACCTGGCTCCAGCTACTTTGCCCATGTGAGAATGGGTATTGGAGAGATATAGTCTGCTCCCCAGTCACTGCTCCCTCCTGGTTAGGGTATAACTCCAGACATGTATAGTCTACGGAGCCTCACTTTGTCTACGTTGTGTGAGGGGCACTGGGACCATCGGGGGCGTTCTGCAGCAGCTGCAGGTAAATTCGCCTGTGTTTAGTGGAGCTGAATACCCATGGAACAGGATTTCCTCCATTGTGCTTCCCTGGCAGGCACCGCCCCTCCCTCTGCCATTCAGTGGCGCACAGCACTGATGATAAAGCGTCCCAGCTGGTAGCAAGTTCACTTCATCTTTCTTCAAGCATTGCTTTTCATTCAGTTCACACAGGAATCCAATTAGCATATCATTGTGACTGATTAAATATGCCTCATGTAAATTTACACGTCAAAATACACACTGTACTTAAACAAGCAGGCCTGGTTGGTGCCTCTGTAACGGCTCTTTGCCGGCTCACCCAGCACCAGCACAAAAGCCTGGTTGGAAATGCACAGCAACTACCTGATGGCATTGGGCATGGGAGGCAGGGGGCTCGTGCTTGAAGGATGGTGGATATAGACATTTGTCTCTCTTTGTCTCAGGCGAGAAGCTATTGACAAGGGAGGCCATCTGCGCAGGAGGCTGCCACGTCCAATTAGCTCATCAGGTGACGGAAATTTGGCCTCTGCTCCAGAAAGTCCCTGTGCACCCAAGTCGAGACTGTTTCAAAGCGATTGCATTATCTTAGACAGCAGGATTAAATTAATATGGCAAAGACTGCTACTGGAGGAAATTTTTTTTTCAAAATGTGTGTTAATGTTTATTATGCATGGCACTATCAGGAGTAGTCTTCTTTGACACACTATTCAATTCTTCATTCATTCAAACTCTCTTTAGAAAAGAGCAAAAGGCCCGCCTATGAATATTGGATTGGGAAAGTTAAAGAAAAATAGAAAGCTTTAATTGGATTTATTAGAAAGCAGTGACTATGACTTTATGGGTTACTTCATGGGAAGTGAACATCTACAGCCCTGGCACTGGCTTCCTGGGGAGGCAGAGGCTTCCTCTCCATCACTCCCCTGCCCCTGCATGTGCTCACTGGCTATATCACCATGGCAAGTAGCAGTGCTTCATCTTGTGAGCCCTCTATTCCCTGAGGCCATGATGGGTTTGGCTATTTCCAGCAAAGATGGATCACAGAGTTCTGTGCACATTTCTGCTTGAGGAGACTTAGATCTGCCTTTCAGCTGGGCTCCAGCCTATCCTCCCGGGGACAGCTAAAGGCTCCACCCCACCTGGTTCCCAGACAATCCCTCCAACCCCTAGAAACTAGCCTGTAGACTACTATCCACAGCAGCAGCTGTGCACAGTAGCAGCTCTCTTCTCTATCTCTAGTGGTATCAGTATGAGTGGGTTACTGCAACCAAGTTGTGACAGTTTTTGAGGTTGGGGAGTCCTGCAGGTGCCCATGAAGGGCATTTGAAGTCAAGCCTCGCACTACTGCAAATGGAATTATAGGAAAATCTTTCCACTGGAGTCAACAGGCAAGGAGACGCTGACAGGACATGAAGAGCCCCTGCAGGTGCATCCAGGTGTGGTGTTGTGACTGAGGCTCATCTAACCATTCAACAGAGAGTAGAAAGGAGAGAATCAGTAAATTTGATAAATAGAAAAGACATTTAAGACCAACTTGAGCACCTCATTTCAAATGTGGGCCATCCTGAGGAGGGACAGATATTATGCAAAATGAAAAGGCAGCTTTTCCTGGTGTGTTTTATTGAAACACACTAAAGGGATTAAACTTGTTAAATGTGGTAAAAGAAAAGCATTTAACCATAATAGGCATGTTCCAGAGAGATGCATACAAATGTGCTTCTTTTCATTTAAATAATGTTCAAACCCACTGTGGGAGATTTAGGGAAGCCCTGTAGTTAGTGGGTTCCTATGAAGAGGAACCCTGGCAAACACATTTGGGTGGAAACTAACACTTGCTTTCCAGGCAAATGTGCAGAGTGGTTCAGCACATGTTATAACAAGGCAGCTGCTCATCCTCCACCAAGATTGTTGCTGTACATGTGCCAGGGCTTGGGGGCCACCCCAAGACCAAGAAGAAGATCACCAAGTCCAGCAGTGGGCTGACAAAGTGCTGGGCTGACATCGTCTACACAGGCTGCCCTTACTCTTCCTCCTGTGATTATACACAGGCAGTCTGGGAGCCTAGGAGCTGTCGTTCTTGCCTTTTCCTCCATCTCTGACCCCTCTTTCCAATCCCTCACCTCCTAGACACCTTCTGACCGACCCATAGGCTGACCCGACATGAAATCGTGGCCTCTCTGGGTTAGTGCTTCTTTGCTCTGCTCCAGCCACTCTTGGCTACAGTCATAGCGATGCTCACAGAGTCCAGCTCTACGCCACTCACCCTCAGACTCCCCCGCCTCTGGGGTCTAGTTGCTGGGGCTTCAGCTGTCACATCGTTGCAGGCTGAGGTGGCTGTTCTCATGTGAAAGGGCTGGCAACTGTAGAGATAACTTCTGTTCCTGTTCAACAGAGTCAAATGCTGCCACATGCTGAGGCTGGGTTGGGGACACTTGGGTCCAAGAGGGACTCTCATGTATAAAACACCACTGTGAGGCCACATCTCTGACCCACTCTCCACAAAGTGGACATGCTTGCTGGAGAGGACATCTCAAGGGTTCCCTTTCTGATCCTCCAGTTTCCAGCAGGATTATTCCTTGGTTAAGTTAACCACCCTGCTATTAACTTGATCTGTCCTGTCCCAGTACACCACACATAAGACAACAGACCCCCACTGGCAGCTTCTGCTGAGGCCTTCTGGTCCTTACAGAGTCACCACAGCTACAAATGTTGTTTGAAGCCCTCAGGAGAGACTGGTAATTTCCCAGGTGCAAAGGTAGGGAAGTGAGGGCCCTGCTCAGTGTAGAGCTGCGTGCCTGCTCCCCTGCCCAGACACTGCCTCCAGTTTATCTGTGATGTGTCCTCAGAGGTCTTGTGCTCAGAAGCAAAAGAAGAACCAAGAGGTAGGTGAGTACTGTGGCCTCACATTGCCTCCCTTGGTGGCACAGTGAGTGAGCCACGTGGCTCTCCTTTCCTTACTGATTTTCTCGGGACCTCATCTAGGGCCTGTGGTGCTACCACACATCATTGTTTGCAGCTCTGACCTAGGACAGGCTAAAGAAGTGTCCCTGGATCAACCCTTCTCTTTCTCCCTGCCTCTTCGTCCTTAAATCCTTGTCCTCTGGTTCCAATCTGTGTTACAGAACACAACGGTAGCGTCCACACTTTCACTGGATCTACAGGTGTGTTCTGTCCAAAGCCCCAGATACTGCCCATTACTGTCACGGTGCATTCACCATGCTTCACAGGAAACACAATTTGAGATTCACGTCGGCCTCACCTGCAGCGAACCCAGGACCCTCGGCCCCTCTAGGAAGGCAGGCATCTGGAGGTACTGCTATCTACATCCTTCCTCCAACATCACCATAGATCTGAGACTTGAGACATTCACTCAGGAAGATCACAAGACAAGAGCCTCCCAACTCCACAACAGCAAGCTCTAGCCCATCCCTGGTCTGTGTGTGAGAGAAACAAAGCCAACCTCTCATTATCACCTTGGAGCAAACGTAGGTGACAGCTGCCAAGCAATGCCAAGGCACCTGCAGCTGGCTGAGAAAATGCAGGGTCCCCACAGATAACTGAGGGACCATTTTCCTGTAGGGTAAACCCATGACAAGGGCTGCCTTTCCAAAACCACAGCAAAGACACAGGAGTCCCCAGGGTGAGAGGTCATAGGTCCCTGGGGACCCTAACACTGAGAATTCCAGTCCTTAAGGCCTTCCTAGAGCCTATCTAAACTGCTGTTCAACACGGTTACTTTCTCTGCCTTATGGCAGTGTCTAATTCACACATACACTTCCACAGTGCCAAGAGTGATCATTCCTTCCAAGGACACTGATAAACTAAATTCTGGCTGAGACTACCACACCATCCAGGAATACAAGCCAACCTCTCCCCGTGTTTCTTTCTTTCTTGTTTACATCACTAGACTGCAAATTTCCCAGTACATGATAATTTCCTTACTAAATCCACGAAAATGAATACTTTATGAAGATGTATAAGTAATGATTAGAAAAAAACAACAGCCTGACATGGTAGGAGCAGGTACCCCTGTGGCCAGGAGAGCTAGGGCACAGACTTGCTTCCTTGGCAACTTATGCAGTGCCTGCCACTAGCTGTATGTCTGGCCAATGCTACTGGGTAGATGGGGACTCAAGAGAGTGGATAATGCCAGATGGGGTGACGAGGAACGGGATGACAGGCCAGAGCTCCGTGAGAGCTTATATGGCCACATTCTTATTGCAGTGTCCGTGCTGACTTCAGTCAAAGTGACAAGCATCTTATCCACCTTACAGGAGTGGGAGCAGCCAAGCAGGGCTGTGCTGGCTCTGCTGTCCTGTGGCCCACATTCACCTGCTGCCTGTAGCTGGATAATAAGAGAGGAAGCACAGCTGCCATCATTGTTCATGGAGCAGATGATGTCCACTGCCACACCAGGTCAGATGCTGGGCACGTAGGTCCTCAAAGAGCCTTCCCTATGACCCTATCTTCACAGGCAATGTTCCTCTTCTTGTAAGGACACCAGTCACATTGGGTTAGGACCCAAGCTAACTAGATGACACCGGAGCAGACTTGATTTCCAGATGAAGTCACAGTCATAGGTCAGGGATGAGGGCCTTGACAAGCTTCTTAGGGACACACTTCACCCATAGGCAATACTGGCTGTTATCATAGTGCATCTTCTACACATTCCATGTTGATATAGTTGATATTTTTGTTTATTCATGAGGACTGATAGCATTTTTCAAAGCAAAGAACAGTAGAAAAAGAGACTGGATCAACCTTGTTAAGAAAAGGCTGACATAGGAGGGAAGGCAGGCCTTTAGAAGCATTTTGCTTGAATAACATGTTTCATGTATTGTCATTTTACTGAGCAGGATTGCATGAAGGCTGAACTCCCAGCTCTCTGTTTATAACCTGTTTTTCTTTCTGAACATTCTATCAATCTGACATTTTCCTAAATCAAACCGACCTTCCACAATGTAGAATAAATCATAGAGGTTTCATCATGCTGACTAGAGAGCATTGTCCCTACCCTGGGACAGGATGACAGCTTCCCTGTCACTCACACTTCCCCTTGGTACTGTTAGGCTGAGCCGAGTGGGCAGAGTTGGTCACAATTGCCCACGGCATCACATCACAAATTAGAGGGAGGAAGCTGGCCGAGGCACTCCACTCAGAGAATGTGCTGTCTGCCTCCGTAATTACCGATGTGCTCAGTTGACCCAAGAACCACTTAAGCACAAAAGACAACTGATGTGGATACAAGAATAAAGCCAAGGTCACAGCCCCCACATAGTTTGCACTGCCTAATCTCTGATTTCCACTGAGTATCTACTAGGGAAGAGCTTCTATGTGCCTCCAAGGGTGCCACACAGGACCCCTGGAGTGAGACCCTCTGCAGAGAGGGAACTGATACCAACCTTCATTGAGTTTGATGACATCCAGAAGAGAAGAACAACTGTCATTGTAACTCAGGGCTGCAGTGTGAACAGAGGGGGCAGAGTGATGTCTAGAATGATATGTGTTTTCTGCAAACCCTGAGGAAGCCCAGAGCCAGAAGTGACCAGTGAGAGCTGACACACCTGGCCCACATGCTACTGAGGTCACAGTGGGGTGTCTCATTGGTAATAGCATTTGTATGTTAGGATATGTAGAGATCAAATGATCCTTATGCATACAGATAAGCACTGGATAAGCCAGGGAAAGTCAAACACGCAGCTTATCTATCCAAAAGAAGAAGGTATTTGGCTATTTTCTCAGAATGCTGGGAAAAGCATAGTTTACAACCTGGTAATCTTTTGCTACCTGTTGAGCGAGGCTCCACATGTATCCCCCAGAATAGTATGTTCATTTGTCTCAGACTTTTCCTCCCTAAAACTTTGAGCATTGCTTCTAGGCCATAAACCCATCCTTATGAGTGATGTTACTTGTGCTTTACAACAGCCTAAGCCTATGTTATCTCAGGGCCAGGCCAATCCCAATCCCACAGGTGTTATGCTCACCTCAGTCAAGCTCCCTAAACCCTTGAGCACTGATTCTGTGTCAACAAGATCTATCTTTATGGAAGAAGCCATATGTACTTTGTAAAGAGCTTCAATGTAAACATGTCTTAAGTTTTGTTTTACTCACAGAACTGAGTTAATTGTTATCAGAAAACTTTTTCCCAAAATTGTGCTGTGCTTTTAGATATAGTTAAAATAAATGAACCAGTGTCAGAGTCTCAGTTTTGGCCCAGCACTGGTCCCTAAGTTGGGCTGAACCAAGGTTTATTCTTGTCTCTTCATAGACTGTTTCCCTGCTATCCAGAAAGCCTGCAGGAAACCCCAACAAGAGCCTATCACTGTAGACACACCAGACTTCTGAGGGGTCATACCTGAGGACCTGGAGCCAAGTCTTGATGGAAGTTTGTTAACCTGTCACTACACCATAATCGAAGGGCTTACAAACCTATCCGAGCATGAGCCAGCCAACCGTGGAGTGTTGCCATGCGGAAGTGACCAACTCCAGTTTTCTTGACAAGCAGAAATGGTAGCTAATGACTGAAGGTGAAAATGTTACAATCTGAGATGACAGATGTGCCCAGATGAAAGAAGTGTACCTCCCACACTGTGCACACTCAGAGAAGGCAGGGTCAAGCATGAGCAGTCATTGTCCCCATGGCTGAGAGCTATGCACAGGGCTTGAGATGTGGAAACCATGATGGAGTTACAAAGTCAACCAGGCAAATATGACAGCAGAGTGGTGGCTATGAGCACCAAACATTTGGCTAGCAGAGACCCTCTGTTGACCCTACACTAGGGAGGGCCACCACCCTGCACAGGGTGGAGAAAAGGGAGTTTGGAGAAGACATCCAGCTTACCCAAATCTGCATGTACATAAAAGGTCAATCTCAACCTTGCCTGACACAAGCCTGTGCTAAAAGTCATGGATCTGGTTCCTGCCTCAATACTCTATGATCTTGTGTGTAGGGCTGTGAAGCTTCTTAAGAGGAATCAGAAACAGGTTGGGAGAAGGCATAGACAACTCTAGAAGGTAGCCATGACAACAGTAACACTATGACTATTCTGCATGCTTGGATAAACACTCTGAGGGAGCTTGGTACATACATGTTCTCATCTGAGCACATAGATAATACTGCTCAGGGTCAACCTCAGAGTAGGACTACGGGACCACCTAGTTTTGAACAGAAAGAAACTCTCTCTTCCCTGATATTGTTCATATGCCCATTCTCAGGGAGTTCTGAGGAATTGTGTAACTTCTCAACAGACTCATTTATGCGCTCTCTAAATAGAGACACCAGACTGCCACAGTCTGAGTCTCTACCACCCTGTGTCCATTAGTGAACAGCCTGTGTCAGGACATGGTAGCAGGGGCCTGCAAACACTGGCCAAGCCTCTGAGTGACCACAAACCAGGCCCGGTCTCTCATTCTCTGCTTGCAGATTAGGTTGTAGCTCTCAGCTACTTCTCCTGTGCCACATCTGCCTGTTGCCATGCTTCCCACCATGATGATAATGGACTAAACCTCTGAAACTGTAAGCCAGCCCCAATTAAATGCTTTCTTTCACAAGAGCCGCCTTGGTCATGATGTCTCTTCACAGCAACAGAACAGTGACCAAGGGTCAGTGTATCATTGAAGAAAGGCTGAGGCTCAGGCAATGGGCAAAGAGCTTCTCCACCCACTATTGAGAAAGGATTCAGTGGTCCTCCCAGAAACTTGTGTACCATGATGAACACACTCAACAAAGAGTCAAAGCTGAAAAAAAACCCTCTATGGAGAAAAAAGAAGGTGAACCTATCTGTGTCACTGGAAAAAGACAGAGGATGCAAGCATAGGAGCTTGTCCTCATGCTACTTAAACCAGGAAATGTGCAAGGTGATCCAAGTCCAGGTGCATAAGAAGATGAAAAGAGCCTCAGACACACTAGTGTTGTCTGGATGTCTCTCAGGACCTGTCTGTATGGATGGCCAAGATAGCGTTATCAGAAGTCAGGAACTGGGTGGTCACCTAAGACAGTAACAGGTAGTTATAAAGCCTTGGTCCTAGCTTCCAGAGATGCCAAAGGAAGACACAGTTGAGAGGCTGTGGTGCTATTGGTTCCTCAATGGGTGCTGCATTAGGCAGTGACACCTGCTGGTTCTTGTGGTGGCTCTTTGCCCAAACTGGACTGTAAGAGTGTAGACATGTAGAACCTGGAGGATGCATGGTGCTAATATTCCTATTTTCTTTTGCACAATGTCACTTTCTTTCTCTGCATGGACTGAAGCACTGGCTTGGTGATTTCCAGAAGTTCATCTGCTGGAAGATCTTTGACACTTGTTTGGGAACAGGGAAGGGCAGTACCCTGAGAATACAGAATTGACTCCAGTTCAGTGCCCTCTTCCATTCCACACTGGAGGACTGTCACAGAATGAATGTGTGTGGCCGCTACTGAAGCAGGGTGTGGTGGTTGGAATAAGAATGGCCCCAAAGGCTCATACATTTGAATGCTTAGTCACCAGGGACTATTTGAAAATATTAGAAGGATTAGTAGGTGTGGCCTTGATGGAGGAAGTGTGTCACTGGGACTGGCTTTGAGGTTTCAGTAGCCTATGCCAGGCCCAGTCTCTCTTTCTCTGCTTGCAGATTAGGTTGTAGCTCTCAGCTACTTCTCCTGTGCCACATCTGCCTGTTGCCATGCTCCTTGTCATAATGATAATGGACTAAACCTCTGAAACTGTAAGCCAGCCCCCAATTTAATGCTTTCTTTCACAAGAGCTGCCTTGGTCATGATGTCTCTTCACAGCAACAGAACAGTGACCAAGGTTCAGTGTATCATTGAAGAAAGGATGAGGCTCAGGCAATCGGCAAAGAGCTGTTCTACTCACTACTGAAAAAAGGTTTTCAGTGGTTCTCCCAGGAATTTGTGTACCATGATGAACACTCAGCCAAAGGGTCAAGTTTGAGAAAAAGGAAGGGAAATGGGAAAAAAAAGACTATAGACACTCACTACCATACACTCCCATGTGACAGGCTGTGCACGTAAGCACAAGCTTGTGTGTGATCCTCCTGGCAGTCCAGGCCAAGAGGAAAGCTGATGAGTGAACGCTTCCTCACTGTCATAATGCTATCTGCAGCCACCCAAGATCCAGCACTTCTAAAGAACTTTTCACTAGCAACTGGGAAGAACACATACATGGGTGCCCACCAGCTTCCTCTTGGTGTTTCTGTGTCTCCCCTTCATGAAAGCCAAGGACTTGTTATCAAAGCATCCTCCTAGCAAGTCCACAGGAACCAATGCAAAGCCTGAATCAACTCCAGATTGTGAACACTGGACACAGATTTACACAGAGGTCATTGAATTCTGACACAGGAAAGGTGAGAGGCAGAGGAGTACCCAAGATGGACACATCTGATGGGGCTCTGAGACAATGGGGCCTGGGGATAAACGGGGTTCATAGGAAACTCAGAGTCAGATCAAGCTGCCTGCCCTTCGGGGATTTGCTTTCACAGAGAGTGGATGGTAAGTCAAATTACTAACATGAGGCTCAGAACTATTTTACTCATTCAGTCTCAGGATAATAAAGTCAAACATCCATGAGGACCTTCAACAAATAATGTAGTCTGGATTTAATTACCGATAAAAAAGTCTGACTTCTATTAAAATAAGAGCAATTGCATATAAAAATGGAAATCACCTCGTGAATGGAAATGCCATTGTCTTGATGTCCATTGTCTTAGAATAAGAAAACTATGAGGATTTTTGGCTCTTGAAAAGCTTTCCTTAAGACAAGGCTGAAGGAACTCTCATTGAAAGGATTTCCAGGGAAATATCCTGCTGCAGATTTCTAATCTTAAGTAGATGCAGACTATTCTTCTGTTGCCTCAGTTTACTCACAGGTCCCATGCCTCTTCTACCATAAGGGCAGCAGGTCCCCCACCTTCCTGGGTGGTTATACATGATGTTCTCTTTCTATCAAGTGTTTGTGAGTAGAGAGGTCTTGGACTCAATGACACAGATGCATGAGCATGGCACTTACTCCTAGAGCAAAGGTCTCAGCCTGCATCTGGCATCACTGCATTTTCAACAGCAGGTGCCGCCAACAGATGGTACAGCCTACACCTGGCCTACTAATCCATCCTCCATGGAGAATAGCAGGAGACTATCAGCAGAAGGTGCAGTCTGTGTGTGACCCCCCTATGCCCCAAGTAGCCAAGTGAGGCCAGTGAGTTGCATGGGGCCACCAAATCCCCTTGAGTCAAGCCCTCCTCCCACAGCCCACTTCTTTAGATCCAAGGTCAAAGAAGACAAAGTTTGGTCTCTGCCAGTGGAGATTCTGGCTGAAAGCAGGGGCATGTCTGAGAACTTCAGGCTGCCTGTGGCTTTTCCATGCTGAAGATCGTATCAAGTCATGCTCCTTGCCCCAGAGGTACCCCCCAAATGTTCCCTCCTCCAGTGTGCAGACTCCAAGTGTTAAAAGGGTCATTAACACTCAAGAGAGCATCTTGAGACATCAGTGCCCTGATGAAATTCCAAATCAAAATGTTGAGCAGGAGTGAAAGGTCCATTTCCTACAGAGTAGTATTGGCATGGGAACTCTCAGAGACAAACCAGATTACCCTGGCATTTTCCAGCTGGGCTCCATCTGCACATACCCAGGCAGAGATCCTTCACCTCAGGGGAACCAACAATGCATGCAGGTGCCATGGTGGGCATCTCAATCTGTACTATGAAATGTGACCCAAAAAGGCACTGGTCACTGGGACATCAGTGTGTGGCTGTGGGCTCTACGAAGAAACACTGGGGGGTCACCAAAGCTGTCAGTGAGAGGTCATAAAGCTGGTATATTGTCAACATCATTAAATCTTTCAGACGTTACTGAAGGATAGACAGAATTACACCATGAGGAGGGGACACTATTTCCCTGCCACCCTAGTATCTCAGCAGCCTGCATTTGTTGCAGGTCTGACATCACAATCAAAGGTAGTGTGTGATAACGGGTTAGGATGAAGCTCCAGTATCCACATAAATGACACAAATACTTTCCAATAAAGACTCCTTTCAGGGCATCTCATGGGGGAATGGGAGTCACAATGCCCCCCCCCCCACCAATGCCCCACAAGTTTTTCTTCCATATCTCAGATCTCATAGTTACATGCATTCCTTAAGTGTCTGTGAGCAAAACATCCAGGGACTGGTGGGTTATCATTCTAATTTCCATCACTATAATGAAATACTCAAGGCAGAATACTTTATAAAAAATAGAGGTTTGTTTTGGATCATGGTTCTAGTCCACCACTGGAGGTGACTTTCTTATAACAGAGCCCAAGGCAGCTCATGACACTGAGTGGTACATGAAACGCATGACTTCTTGTCGCTCTCCTTCCCAAATCCAAGAGGATTTGATCCTGGGGCTCTATCCTGATGGCCTTTGTTACTAGTCAGGATTCTCCAGAGTAAGAGAATTTATAGAATGAATAGATTTATAAAGATTTATTAGAATGACTTACAGGCTGTGGTCCAGCTAATCCAACAAGGGCTGCCTATGAGCAGGAGATCCAAGAACCCAATAGTTTTTCATTCCATGAGGTTGGATGCCTCAGCTGGTCTTCAGTATATGCCAGAATCCTGAAGAAGTAGGCTCTAATACCAGTGAAGGAATGAACTTGCTATGAGGGTGAGAGTACGAAGGCAAAGAGAGAGAGCTTCCTTCTTCCACGTCCTTATATAGGCTTCCAGCAGAAGGTGTGGTCCAGATCAGAGGTGTATCTTCCCACCTCAAAAGATCTGGATTAAAGGTGAGTCTTCCTACTTCAAAGATTCAGATTAGAAGTGGATCATCCCCCTTCAAATTAAACAAAAATCCCTCCCAGGTGTGCCCAGCAATTTTGAGGTTTTAGTCAATTTCAGATGTAGTTAAGTTGACAACCAAGAACAACCATCCTAGCCTTGTCTAATGTAACCACTTTCAAAGGACAGCTTCATCCTCTTACTACTTTGACACAGGAAGGCCTCTAACTTGCCTCTTTCATACCCCCAGTGGGTTCTGTATTTGCTGAGTTGCTTGCTCTGAGAGCTCTATCAGATGTTTTCCATGACTGGCCAGAAAGTTAATATTCTGGGATTCATGGGCCCTGCAGCCTGTTAAAGTTCTGCCTCAGCCAGGAGCACAGCCCATGATAAGGCATACACCAAGAGTGCTGAGGTCACTTCCTAAAGCAACAGCTGCTGAGAGAGATCAAGGGCCGTAGTTTGCTGGACAGAACAGTGTGAAGAGATGGGCCAGAGGCCACAAAAGGCCAAGAGGAGGGCAGGGAAACCCTCATAAATGCATATCAGAATTCCTATGGAGTCAGACTGGACTGGGAACTAAAGAAAGCCATGGCAGACAGGGAAGAGCAGGCCTGTGGGGCTTGGAAACCCCAGGAGGGTAGATGTAAGCGTTCTCCGACTGTATCCATGAAGGGGTGGCTGAGTGTCCTCTGGTAAGGGCAGCCATAGCAGAGCCCTAGGCCAGGTACAGAAGTTCCAAACTTCACTTTATTGCTTCTCATTGTTTCAATATGAAGGGAAAGGCTTGTATGCATGAGGCTAGGAGACTCCCCTGGGCTGGGCTCTACCTCCCCAGTGGGGCCTTATTCTGTAGGTCCAAGGACAGCCCACATGTACATTTGACATTAGTTCTCCAACCAGAAGGGAACTAGAAACCTCTGCAAGAGAGGCATCACCTTCCAAGTGACAAGGGAACAGTGAACCCCAAAAGTAGGTGGGTAAATGTCCACTGTCAAAGCTACATGTTAAGGGCATCATCGATCAACCAAAGACAAACAGCTGCCTCATTCTAACCAGAAGCACAGCAGACTTCTTGGAACAGGTGGCAGCCTGAGCTAACCACGAGGAGCAGTGGGAGGCATCAAGAGCTGTGAAGCTAGGGACTGCTTGTTCGTTCAAGACTGCTTTGTGTTCTGGGAACGAGCCATGCTATCGCTTTTGCTAAAGATTTAAAACCGAAAACTTGCTTCCTTTGCAAGTGTAATGAGACAAGGTGTTGATAAAGCGCAAACTGTCTTCAGATCTGAGAGGAGTGACTGTGCATCCACCTTTCATCAGAGCTGGTGCACAGCACACATTAGAGATGTCCCTCTCCATGCCCGTGGACAACGTGATAATTCTGTGTGCTGACACTATCTTTGTGCCAGCTTCACAATGCCACACTCTGTGTCACGCAAGTTCTAGTGTCCACAGGCTTGGCCCACGAAGAAAGCCCAGGGAAACGCCTCACTTTAGTGTGGGATGCAACTGGCCCACCCCACTAGTGAATACATACTGCAACTCCCCTAACCCTGTTGGTACTGTGATCCCCCCTCCTGTGGGGGAGGACGCTGATGGCTGGTCTCTCTGTGATGATTTGCATTCTGACTCTGGACGTCCTGGGGATTGTCAGGGAAGCAGTCAGGCCCTCAGTGATAACCAAGTCCTTTAGAATTTCAACTGTGCTCTCAAGCCAGCTCCTTCCTAAGTCACTCGGTACTGAAGCAGCCTGTGAAGTGTACTCTTTAGTCCCGTGTGAAAGAGAAGACACCTGCAAGCTTTAAAGGGCAAATGAGTGGCCAAAATGTAGAAGGAGGCCTTGAATGGAGGTTCCAAATCCTGTCTCCTCCTTAACTTCACCTCATCTTCCTTAGAGGCTGTGAAGCTGCAGTGAGGACACCAGAGAGCTGGGAACAATGAGGCGAGCTTTCCCCGGTTCCTGGTCCATGAGACACATCTAGTTGCCATGGAGATCAGCATCTGCGGAACTCCCTAAAGGAGGCTTCTGACAGACACTTCTTCCCTCTACCCAGAGACAGCGGCTAAGCTGAGCTGAGGGAGGCTACCAAAAGGGACCCCAGCTGAGGAGGTCTACAGGAAGGGGTCTCTGGCTGAGGGGCTTCAGGAAGGTGACCCAGGCTGAGGGGAGGGGCTGCAAGAAGCAGGGTTAGGATGAGGGAAGCTGCAGAAATGGCTGAGGGGGGTTGTAGCAAGGGGACAGGGAAACTCCAAGCTCTGAAGTAGGGAAGGTCTGTTGTTACTAAGTCCAACAGTCATCCACATGGGGGCTGAGTAGCTCTCAGGCAGGGCTGGAACTGTCCCCCATGCAGCCCTTTTGTCCTATTGGCCAGTTTGCACCTGGACTCTTCATTGTACCAGGGGCTGTGGTCCCATAGCAACCACCTACAGTGCCGTCCCGGCCTGTGGGTCCAATAGGCCTATACTGTTTCACGACACTTGCAGTTCCTGATGAAGACATGTTCTGGGGCCATGTGGAGTTCTAGCCTCTGTATAACTCAGCCATCCATTTCAGAACAAACCATTACAGTGTTGTGTTCCTGTCCCAGGAGGAAACAGTGGGCTAGGGTGCAGACTCAACACAACATCTGTTTATGGCAGGATTATTTGCCTAAACTGCTCTCTGAATATCTCATCTCAAGGGCCAAACATCATTACCCTGGTCTCCCATGCTCTGGAGCCCTTGTCCATCTCACCGCCCCTCCCCACCCAGTCCTCAGTTCTGATACTTTCCCAAGCCATCTGTGGTGGTCTGAATGAAAATGGCCCCATAGACTCAGAGGAAGTAGCACTACTAGGGGGTGTGATTCTGATGATAATAGAATACTACTATGATGATAATGGACTGAACCTCTGAACTGTAAGCCAGTCCCCAACTAAATGTTTTCCTTTTGAAGAGTTGCTGTGGTCATGGTGTCTCTTCACAGCAAAAGAACCCCTAACTAAGACCATTTTTACCTCCCAACCCCAAATCTTGCCCTCAGTTGACCTGTTCGGGGATGAGCACTCACACTGCTGAGGGTTAACCTGCTGCATGTGTATTTAGCAAACCCCCACCCCCGCCCCCGCAATCCTTAGCATGAAGGGATAGTGCTAGGCATCAGTGGGCTAAGGCGGAAAGAGTTGGGCCACTGAGAGCTAGAGAACCATGTCTCCAGAGCCAATCGCCTCCTCTAGCCTGAAGTGGCCCCACATTTCTTGGACTGAAGCAGCAGAGAGTCAATGACAATTGGAAATGAGACAAACCACGGGCACCTGGGCCCCGATGGGGAGCATAGGTGGGCCCTTGATGAGTCGTTTGGTGTTGAAGCCAGATTTCAGAGCAAGCTCCCTAGTCTCCCTTCTCTTCATCTAGTTGCCATGGGAACTGGTATCTGTAGAACTCCCAAAAGGAGCTTTTGACAGACCTTGCTTCCTCCTGCTCAGAGACGGCCTGCTAAGCTGGCCTGAGGGGCTTCAAGAATGTGACCTGGTGCTTGCAGGCTCATACCTTGCCTTCTTCCCCCAGGACTTATGTGAAGACACGTTATATATGCAAAGTCACTCTGTCGTGCTCATCCCTGCTTCTGGAACAAGGCGTTCCCATCTAGGTGTGAAGGTTCTTCCATCCCTGAGCCAAGAGAAGGTAGACATGCCTCTGTGTGTGAACAGAGGAAGGAATGACCAACCAGTGAGGACACAGGTGGGATACCCTGGATCTATAGAAGCCAGGTTTGACATTGCTGAAGATGGGGAGGTGTCTGCTCAGAGTCCCTGTGAAGTTCAAACTCCCTGGAGCTGTTATTGCTGAAGAGGGTCCCTTCCACAGACACAGTCTTTCCAGAGCACCTGCTAGCCAGTGTGCCCCGGCCATTGCCAGACACTCTCCAACCAGTCTCTGATCTAGCAGGGCCTTTAGGTAATGAGAGTGGAAGGGAGACGCCAGCAGCTGGTAGAGGGGGAGAGAGATGTTCAAAGAGAGGGAATTAACAGTGTACAAATCCCAATAATGGCCACAGAACAGCACTGGCTTCCTACCTGTCCATCTTTATCCTATCCTGACAGTGCTGACACCACAATTCTCCACTGTTTAGAGGTGCACAGCCTGAGTCATTTTGGGCAAGGTTTCAAGATAGGTAGAGCCAGGGCCTGCTGGTCACTGAAAGCTATACTTCTCATAGTCATTGCCCATCTTAGTGGTGGTTTCTACTACTTTGGTGAAACACTGACCAAAAGCAGCTTAGGGAGTATTTATTTTATCTTGCAGTTTATAGTCCATCATCCAGAGAAGTCAGGGCAGGAGGTCAAGACATGCACCTAGAATCAGAAGCTGATTCAGAGGCTATGGAGAAGTGCTGCTTACTGGCTTGCTCCTCATGGCTTGCACAGCCTGCTTTCTTATACCATCCAGGACCACCTGCCCAGGGGTGGCACCATTCACAGTGGTCTGGACCCAAATCATTAAGAAAATGTCCCATAGGCTTGCCCACAGGAGTAGGAACATTTTTTTAATTGAGCTTTTCTCTTCCCAAATGATTCTAGCTTGTGTCAAGTTGATCAAACACTAGCCAGCACTCTCCCTCAGGCAGAGCCTGCTGGACACAACAGGCCAGTGGAGAAACTGTGGTTTTCCATTCAGAGCCCCTGTCTATGCATGTAACTGCACTACACTACTCAGCTCTCTGTGACTCTGCTGAGATACTTGAGATAATCAACTTCCTGTCCCAGTAGTGACAGGCATCCACTTAGGTACAAACCAGGAGAGGGGTGCTGGACTTGAACCTGCTCTTGCACCACCAAGACCCCTAACCTCTGCCCTGAGATCCCCTCCAGCCAGCTCCCTGCTGTCTTGCTGCCTCTGTCTGCAGTTCCCAACCGTGTCGTTGCCCTTATCCATAGCACTGTCCCAATCCATATGATCGTCTGCACTCAGAGGACTGTTCTCATCTTATCACTGTCCTCTTCCATGTCACCTTCCTTGTTCCTACCCCAGCCCTCATCCATATCACTGCATCTGCCTTATCTTCCCCTTCGTCTTCTACATCTGGCCCCAGTAGACTTGATGGCCCATCACATCTTGCATCTTTCAATCTGAATAAAAAAGTTTTTTTTAAAAAATGCAATTAAAATACAAGTCATACCTTGTCACTCTGCTTAAAACCCTTTGGTGGGTATGGTTCAAAATCATTTTATCTTGTCTTTGAATTGTTTCCTTCTGAGACCAGTTGGGAATAGGCAACTCCTGAGTAAAGAGTCAGGAAATGAGCCAGGCACACTCAACGGATGTTACTTACCACAGCCGTGGTGTGCCTCCTGAGACAGAAGAACAACTTTGGTAGGAAGAGCCTGACCTCAGGTCATGAAGGAGAGGCAGAATGAGTGTGTCCAGGTGACTATGGGTAACCTAATGGAAGTTTACTAAGTGGAGTCTCCATAGAGAGGGAGGAAACAGACTCTGGACTCTACAAGATGAGCAAGAGCCTTTTGTTTTTGAAAAGAGAAATATAAAAGTTGATAAGAAACTAAGGATTAAGGAAAAACTCCCAGTGAAATGAGAGTAAAAAAGAATTTTCGTTTTTGGAAAGGAGACGTAGGCACAAAGTTCCTCCCCTAGCTGAGGAGCTACTGGCAATTGAGAGCTGCAGGGAGAAGGAGAGTCAGTTTTTGTTAAGGGTGTGACCCCTAGTAGGTTGACCTTGCTTCAGGTAGGCCCCACACCCAAGAGTATCTAGGTAGCACAAATTGGCTTTGATGGATTTTGAAAAAGAAGAACATAAAAAGTTGGGTGGGTGAGGAGAAGTCAATCTGAGAGGAATTGGGGAGTGAATTTAGTTAAAACACAGAGCATGAAAGTCTCAACTAATAAAAAAAAATGGAAAAAATGTAATGAGTGTCAAAAAGAAGGAAGGACAGAGGGAAGGAAGGAAAAGGGAAGGTAGGAAGGGAAGAAGGAAGGATAGACCTTCCTGTGTTTGTCAGAGTGACTGACAATCTAGGCATAGAAAGAACCACAGAGACCACCAGTGCCACCACACCAGCCTAAGCACAGGATGCACATCTTTGTGTGAGACTCGCTACCTTAATAGCCACAAATTCCAATACTCATCCCCCAAGTTTTTATTAGGCAGGACTCCCATCAGCAAATAAGTAAGTAAGGAGAGTGTGCCACACAAACAGAATGCAAGACTGTTCATCCAGAAACAAGGACAAGGTCTTGTCATTTGCAGGAAAATAGACGGGAGATGATTGTGGGCAACAAAATAAGTCAGACTGGAAAAGACAAAGGCTTTGTGTTTTCTCTCATGTGTGGAGCCTGTAATTTGGAAAAGGATACAGAAATAGACGGGGATTGTTAGATTAGAGTAGCATGGGGAAGGGGAAACAGAGAGGGTTATGGGGATGAAGAGGACATATTCAGATGTATGAAAATGTCACAGTGAAGCCCGCTATCTTTGTATAATTAGTATAACTTAATCAAAGAAGAAAGTAGGAATCAAAATAAATTAATGAAGTAGAATTGCCAGAAAGGAGTCACCTAGGACCAGAAAGAGATTCTAAAGGATAGAGTGATTGTACTTGCCACTCAGTGTTAACACCATGTGGTATTTGATGGGGACAAATTCAGTATTAAGTGTATACCTAGTCAGTAATTTATGTATTACTTTTTACAAAATTAGCAATAAAAAAGTAAGTTCTATTACCAGGGTTACACCTCCTTCACTAATGAAAAAGGACATCTCTGTGTCACTCAGTTCCTCAGAGACCAAATGCAAACCATGAGTGGGCTTTCAGGCAGCTCATAATAATCCCAGGAATTTCTACAGAAGGCTCTGTTGGGCTAATGGCAATAGCACCAATGACATTTCAATGTGTGCCTGTCCCAGTAAGACATTAAGAAGCTTTTGATGACACTGGTAAGGTTCTATGTCACCTTCTAAAACTAAAGTGTAGTGGGTAGCCATTCCAGTTTTGGTCTGGAAGTTCCAACCCCCATTGAGGCTTCGGTAACTGTCACACCTTCACGCCTACAAGGTGGGGCCAAGGGAGGGCCCTGAAGACCTGAGGGATGTGCCAGCTTTCTTGGTTCCTGGACCCTGGACACTAGAGGTAGACGGAGGAGAGTTCTCCAGAGAACACCGCTGGACTGCGGGGCGTCTTTCCCAGAACCCACAATCTACCTATCCCTTCATTTGTAAGTTACGCCATTAAATAAATCTCCCTTTTAACTGCATAGAGTGGCCTTAATAATTTCACCAATACTAAAGAGTACAGGAAATGTCTTTTAAGACAAAATTCTACCTCTTTAACCACACATGGAGCTTGTCCTCAGTAGGCCACCCATTCTTTCCCTGGAACAAGGACTCTTTGAGGGTGGGAGTGGGTGATCACTGTACTTGGTCTGAAACTTGTTTTTTCTCATACAGCATCAAGACTCTCCATAATAGCATGGCATTGTTCAAATCATGAAAGGAAAACACGTTTTTACATTACGCACATGTGTTTACAACTCTATTCATGTTCAAACAGTGAGAATCATGTGGCTTGAACACCTAGAGTGGTGTAGCAGTTTCCCTGATGCACAGGACAGGTTGGCAGAGTCAGCATTCTGAAAGCTGTTGATATACAAGTCTCAAACCTTCACTTTCTTTGTGATCTTTCCCTCAGTACAAAGTTATCACATGGTATGGATGAATTTGAAGTGGCCAGAAACTAGATCAGAGAAAATTAACCTCATTCCCTTGAAAGCCAGTAGGTAGGTTATTGTGTATGAGTATTCTGACATGAATTTTTTTTAAATAAGAAGGCTCTCCATGATATATTGATCACTCTCCAATGAAAGGACACACATTACAAAGGTATGAGCAGCACAAATTGGACTTGATTATCTTTTTTATTATTCTCATTTTTATTAGTTCTTTGAGAATTTCATACAACATAATTTGGTCATATTCTTTAAAGTTCTAGCCAACTCACTTCCGTGTGTGTCACCTCCTGTCCTGGGATGAGCTGTCCATGACAGAGGTGCATCTGTGTGTGCAACCCTACTGGCTGGTCTTAAATGTGTTCATTTGTCATTCTTGTGAAACAGATGCTCACAAAGGAAGGGCATGGCCTAAAGTCTACATGGGATCAAAGCCATTGAGACTTAGTTCCATTTTTCTCAGGTGACAGAACCTTTAGAACATCTTCAAGTTGACACAGCAGCAATGACATAGTACTCCACAGTACTATGTCCCAGCTCTAAACATCTTACAATAAGGCAATGAAATGACCCTGTCAATCTCAGATCTGTCAACTTTTGAAGCCTAAGCACAACTTTGATTTTTAATCAGACTGCTATCCTCAGATCACTCCACAAAGAGCATCCAAGGACGTAGAAGTCCCTGTGAGTAAGCCCAACAGCACTCAAGGCAGAGGAAACAAAGAGCAGGTCCCTTGTGAATGGAACCAGGGAACTTTCTACTCTCTGCCATCACAGGACAAAGGAGATGTCTTAAGGGTAGTGAAGCATACCAGTCTCAAAGTCAATGGGAACACTGGCATCTAAAAATCACTTATGGCTCAGCAACAAAAATAATTCACAAATTTAGCAATGCACAAGGGTAAAGGGGACCAGTGCTCTGCCATGTCTGGGACTGCGTCTTCAGCCTGGCCTCCCAGAAGCAGACTTAAAGTGCAAACATCCTTCAGACAAGTCACTCCAGACACCAGAGCCTTATGCTACTTGTGTCCTCCTTACTACCAAGATTCACAGTCCACAGTGCAGGAGTGTTCCGTGGGTCAGAACATATCCTGGAACATGTACAAACTGCTCCCTCTTCTCTTCTCCAAGTAGTTAGCCAGTCATGTTTTTCAATGACACCACTGATCACATCTCTATAGACACTCCTAGTCTACTATGGCAGAGGTCTCAGAGATGCCCTGAGCCTGTCTAGAAGCCACTGAGTGCTCTCACACCTCTAGACCCTAAGGTGTGTCCATGGAGGCAGCAGCAAACCCAGAGTGCTCCCGGCTGGCACGGTATGAAGTCTTCTCGCACAGAGCTACAGAGACCAACTCTCACTTTGTAGAGCTTCACAGCTCAGACACAACAAGGCCTTTTGGCAGAAGCCAGGCCATTGCATTAGAGAAACCAAATGAGGGGGCCCAGCTGGGCTCAACCCTACTCATGTCACCTCAGACTTGGCCAGTGATGACAATGTAGTTCTGGGCTGCTCTCTGCCATGGCCATGCCTATATATGTGTATGCACGTGCACACACACATGAGGAGATAGCCTTACCTGTGGCCTTGATGACATCTGCAGTTGTCATGTTTTGGATGTTGGCACTCACTTTGAAGGTCACTGCTGGCCCCAAGACTCTGGAAGAGATCATTTAGACACAAGGTCATTTCTACATCAACACGAGAAGCTGCCTGTCTGTGAGCTCCTGAACACTGATGGGTTAGAAGTGCCCAGGCCAGCCTTTGCTGTTCCTGGTGGTGTTTCTCTTGGATACTAGGGCTCTGTTTCCATTTATAATAATTCTTCTGATGACTTTACTTTTCACTAACACACTAACACACACACACACACACACACACACACACGTGCACCATAACACACACACACCATTGCACTGGGGATGTACTCTTATCCAAAGAAAAGTACTCGTACCCAACAATGGCAGACAGGAACTCCTGCAAGTGTAAAGGAGAAGCTGTTATGGAAAAGGACCTCAGTCTTGAGCACCAAGAGTCAAGGGCAGAGTGGGGAGAAGTGTTTTCAAACTTCTTTCTGCAGGAGCCACTTGAAGACCCATCATATCATTAAGAACTACTTAATACAAAAGCCGCTGTCAGGGAGTTGCTAGGCAGAATTATCAAAATGCCTGAAGCTTTATAAAGGCCACACTGAACATGGTTTTGAAGAAATGTGTCGCTTTACAGTTGAAATCATCTGTGGACCCCTTGTGATGTAGGAGCAAGATACTATATATAGCAAGCATGAGGCTGGGCATGTAAGGTCTGCTCTTGAAGACAGGTGAGCCTGTCTCCACAAACAATGACCATAAGACTCTTCATGGAATGGACATCTTAAGTACCTTCTGTACACCAAATTCCTGGTGGGCTAGCAATAGGAAAAGCAACAACCTGCGGTGGGAGATGGTAGTTGAGGAAGTCCTGGTGTGGGAAGCTGCCCTACCACTGAGCTTCCACAGATCAGGTGCAAGCCACCACACCCTCACCAGCCTCACACTCTTGTCAAAGTATAGGACTGCCCATGAGAATGAAACCACCGCATGCCTACAACCCCTGTCCTCCCTCCCTGCCCTCAGCATGGACTTGCCTTTGTTTAGAGTCACATGAACTAGGAGGCTGGGTCTGCATCTTTAAGCCTCACCCTGGACTGAGATATGATCTCTGCTCACAATATCTTCATCTCAGCTGCTGGGATTTCAGACTCACTAGCCTCCAGTGAGTCTAGAGCTATGGCACACTGGAGGAGGAAGCAATCTTACTATGGCAAGGCAGATAATGACCATTCCAGCAATCCAGCATCACTTTGGGCCCAGTCAGATCTGTACTGAGTAGTTACCTTCTCTGGGGAGTACTAACCTCCTGGCCTTATACCATAAACATCCAGAGCTCAAGTTCTGTTAAAATCCTTGGAAATACTGGCATTGTTATTTCCATATTGTTACCTAGTCCAAATCTGTCTCACTGCATGACAAAACTGAGAAATTTCGGTGTTGGGCTTCCCTGTCTGAGAATCCAGAGAATTCCCTTGGACGTTATTGTGGTGCTGATGTAGGCACGGGGGTGGCTGGCATCACCTTGCTCAGACCAACAAACTGTCCCCATCTGTGCCTTGTCCACAGGCTCTTACTTCCTGCTCTTATATGGAACCCAGTCAGCACCCTTCCTGGCCCCCAAAGACCAAGTGGTTTCATTTAGGTCAGTGCTTGTCCAGGGACATGTTCCTTCCTCACATGCCATGTCCTATCATCTCTCAACGATTCACTCGGTTCTCATCACATCTACCTGAATAAGCACCAATAAAGATAAATTCTCTCCTCTAACACCTTTTAGAAAGTACTTCACCTGTAAGCATCTGATATCCAGTGCTTAAATGGAGTGTGAGTTACTACAGACCATTGTTAGCTTCCCAGTGGGGGTCATCAGCTGTGAGAAGCACTAGGGTGATTCTTATGGGTCTTCATGGTAGAGTTGGGATACTTATGTCTAGAACTCTCCTGATGTGCAGAAAGTCCTAATTCATATGAGAAATGCTCAGCCACAGATGCCACACCCAGAGTTGTTGGGAGATGACACCAGAGTACACAGCAGTCAACCCCGCAGAACTCCAGTGTTCCTTGGGTAGCTTGGTCCCCTTCCTGAGAGTCTCTCTACAGGGCATTCTCAAACACACTAAGGAAAGCATGCCACCAGCTCTATGATGAAACAGCTTCAGGGCACGCAGTTATCCTACCTGGGAATGCCCCCAGAGCCTCCAGATAGCCCTCTCAACTGGAAGATTAGCCTAGCAGCCCCTACTCCTACTGAAGGAATGCATGTTGTCTGCACCCACACACCTCTCAAAGCATTCTTGGCTTTGTATCTCCAGAAAGGATTTTTAGGAAGGAACGAGAGTAGTGGACCCATTTGTTGAGGACCCTGGAGATAAGTAACAGCCACGATCTCCAAATGCTGACAATTCGCCTTTGTGGTGGCCCTCTCCTCATCACGTCTGGGAAAACTCACGGTAGAGGATTTTATGAGACCTGAACTCAAACCTGAATGATCCCTGAATCCCCAGACTGTAACAGGGCTTTCTCAGATCACCAGTCCCCAATTCATGACAGGGAGACTTATTTTTAGTTATGAATACCTGGCCTTATCTTATACTTGTCCCACTAGCTCTTATAACTTAATTTAACCTGTTCCTCTTCATCTACATTTTACCTTGGGTATTTTTTACCTTTCTTTCATTCTGTATGTCCTAATTTCATGCTTCCTCCGTGTCTGGCTGGCTGGCAGCTGCCTGGCTGGCTGGCCTTTGGTGCCTCCCTCTCTTTCTCCCTTGTTCTCTCTTCTCAAGCTGAGATTCCTCCTCCTATTTATTGTCTCTGCCCACCAGCCCCATCTAGCCCTCTACTGCCTAGCTATTGGCCATTCAACATTTTCTTAGACCAATTAGGTGGCTCAGGCAGGCAAGGTGAAACAGCAACATGTCTTTACATAGCTAAACAAATGCAACATAAACAAATGTTTTACATAGTTAAAGTAATATTCCACAATGCCAGACCTCATGGACTTCTGTATCCCCAGGACTAGGCACTGGGGTTCCCCAATGTCTCCAGGGAACCTGTGCAGAGTATCCATCAATGAGGGACAATGTCGCTGAAAATAAGCCTTATAGTATCCAAGAATTTCCTAGGAGAAGTCTGGCACTTAGGCAGACAAAAGTGTCACTTGAGTCCTTGGCAATGACACTGGGTATTTAGGAACAGGTTTCACAGATACTATCTATGTGTTTCTTGCTTATGAAAAAGAAGCCCCTGGCCTTGCATGCTCAGGAGAAAGGGAAACAACCAATGACAGGGACTGCCACACATCTCATGCCTTGCTTGGACTCAGGGGTCCCACCAGCTATTGGTTAGTTATGTACAATGCTTGCAAGGTAGAAAAAGATCAGCCTAAGGAGTGGCCTAGTTCCTCTGTTGGGAATCTATGCCTCTGATGCCTGTAATCCTCGGCTCTACAGAGAACCCAGGGATCTCCATGCTCCTTTGCCAGCATGGCATTTAAGGTTTTTAAGACATGGGACACCCCACCTCCAGTGTGTCACTCAGAAAGTCTTCCCTAAGGAGTCTCCCGGGTTGAGTGGGTGTGATCAGATCCCATGGGACTCTTGAAAGCATTCCAAATGACTTGCTGAGAAAGAAAAAGGAGAGGCTGAGGGTGGTGATGGTGGTTAGGTCTTCAGGAGAGGAAAAATGGAGAAACTGAAATTCTCAGTAAGTGAGGTCATTGCATGAGGCTCTTTGAGGCCTG
>CABHPH010150617.1:0-19365 GCA_902168325.1 Peromyscus nudipes
ACATCTTTCCAGGCCCATTTTGCTTTCAGAGTCTCCATGGAGCAGCCAGGTATAATTGTAATTGATCTACCTTTATATGTTACTTGGTATTTTTTCCTTGAAGGCTTTAATATTTTTTCTTTGTTCTGTACATTTAGTGTTTCAATTTTTACATGTCATAAGAAACTTATTTTGGGATGTCTATTTTGTATTCTATATACTTCTTGTATTTTAATAGACACCTCCTACATTAGATTAGGGAAATTTTCTTCTATGACTTTGTGGGAAATATTTTCTGTGCTTTTGATCTAGATTCACCTTACTCTGTTACTATTATTTGTAGATTTTTGTCTTTTCATTGTGTCCTGGATTTCCTGGATGATTTGTGTCTGAATTTTTTTATTCAACATTTTCTTTAATTGAGCTATCCATTTCTTCTACCTTCTATCTTCAATGCCTGAGATTCTCCCCAGGTTTTGTTAGACTTAACTCTGAGGTTTTGGTTTGACTTCCAGTTTTTTCATTTCCACTTTTATTTCAGTTTTAGTTTTCTTTGGTGATTATGTTTCTATTTTCTTATCCATCCATTTTTATTATTTAATTCCATCGTTCATCTATGTTTTTATAGACTTCATTAAGGGATTTATATATTTCCTATTTCACATCTTTGAACATACTCATAACTTCTATTTTGCATTCCTTGTCTTCTACTTTAGCATTTTTCAGGACATACTTTGGTAGTGTTATTTGGTTCTGGTGAAGGTATATTTTTCTTAACTGTTAATGTCTGTTTTGCGCTAGTGTCTAGACACTTGGGAGTTGGGATAATTGAAGTTATTCCATGCATTTGTATCTCTTATTTTTCTTTGTTGTGTATATTTTCCATTCCTTGGTTTTTTGCTTGTTTGTTTCATTTTGGGTTTTTTGTTTGTTTGTTCTGTTTGTTTGTTTTTGCTTTTGCCCTCTCTGGATATTAAAAATGTGTCAAGGCTATGGGTTCCCTGGTACAGTGCTTCATAAGGTCTGTATTTAGCAAAGGAAAATAGAGATGGGTCAGGAGAAAAATCTAACAGGAAATATGGGAAAGAGCTAAGGAGACCCTGTCCACACCAAAATGCAAGGTCCCTAAGAGACTTGGAAAAGCAGTGGGAAAGGGGACTCCTGGAAGTAGTCTGCAGTAGGACAAAGAGTGTGTCTGGAGAAACACGGATGAAAGGGTCAGATGGACTGTGGTTCTGAGCCAAGAGCTGGAGTCTCCAGTGAATAGAAATGAAGTGGAAGGAGGGTCATCTGCAAGATGTCACTACAGGGCTGAAAGTAAGAATGGAGAAATAGTAATGGAAGGCAGGAAGAAGAGTGGAAATCACCTAAGTTAGTTTCAGTGCAGTGTTGCCACTGTGTAGTCCCAGGTAGAATCCATTTCTAGATACCAGTGGCTTACACAAAAGAATGGGGAAAGGCATAACTCTGAAATTCTGAAATTGTACCTCCTGGAATAGACCATTTCTCCACTAACATATTGTCTTTGTGATGCTAATAAAGTTAAATTAACAATTATATCTATGTCACCCTATCAAATGAGTAGTAACTTTTAAAAAGTGGTAGGATATAAGGGATAAATAAGAATTTACATTTTTTCTTCCTGTGCATATTGTGAAGTACAATTGGCACTACATACTGCTCCTAGTATCTTCAAAGACCTGGCAAATATTTAGCATTATTCCTTTCTATAGAGGTCATTAAAGCCTTCTGTCTCCATGAGCATCCCAAGAAAAGCATTTGGGACGTCATGGGCCTTTCAGTCAAAAGTATAAGTGAGGGACCAGAGAATTGTTAAATATTCCCCTAGCTGAAGGTTTGAATAAGCAGAGCTTCTGACTAATTGCTCTATTCTCTCTATTCCTCAAACAATTCAGTTCCCTTTTTATATATAGAAACTAGGAGGGTCGAAACTTTTTAGTTTTGCTTCTACTTAGACTTTAACAAAAGCTGATAGACATATTTCCTTAAAATAAGTCTTTTTTTAACCCATTTATTTGATGTATAATTGAGAGGGATTACCCAGAGGTAACATTAATTTCTTTAAGAACCAAATCTCAGGGGTCCTCACTCTGTGACATGATTTCTTTAAACATTGTTTTGCTTTGTTTTGAGTCTTGAACTCATTTAGACACCGGTGTCGGAGAAGAAATGGAGTCATTTATTTATTATTCTCCCAACTCTAATTGTTTTCAACAGTTTTCTGTTTAGTATTCAACTAGAATGATGAATGGGGACTTTGTATCCTGAACAATATGATGTCTAGAATTATTTTACATTGTGAAATATTTAATTAGAAAACTAAACATATGTTATATAATGTACTACATTTGTGAGAGAATACTTCATAATATCACAAAATTTTTTACGAACATGTTACATTACATTAGTGTGCTGCTGAGCGTGACAGACCACGAGCCTATTTTCCCAAGTCTAAATGAAGTTTTATACCCTTCAGAAAACATTGCTCCATCATCATAATCTAAATAATCTGGGTTTTTTGTTAACCACTATCGTTGCCTTTTTTCTTTTAAATCAATACATTAGAGACACAAGTACAATGGATAATTTCAATTCAGTATTTCTTCACTGATTTTAAGTTAAGATAACCTGTACAAGAAAGAAAGTGTGGAATTCAATTTGTCTACTTTTACTTAATTCAAGTTTATCTCTCCTCTGTTCCAAAGATTTTTTGTGATACTTGAATGCTTCAGTAATGACTTCATGTATATATTTACACATTTCATATACATCAATTTTTAAGACTTATTTTTATTATTTCTCATAGTGTGCATGTATGTATCTCTGTGTGCACATGAGTGCAGGAGCACACAGAGTTTAGAGGCATGGAATCCCCTGGAGCTGGAGTTAAAGGCTGTTATGAATTGCTGAACGTAGGTGCTGGGTATTGAATTCAGGTCCTCTGCAATATCAGTACATATTCTTAACCACTAAACAATAATCCTGTGTCAGTGATTATATATTCTTGCTTATACCTTTGTCATTGTGTATTTTTTTCAGTTCTGAGGACTGAACAAAGAATCATGTGAATGCTCTGTTACTGAGCTCTAACCCCTTATCCTTGTTTGTTCTTTAGAGTTTAAAATGTTTTAGACTTTAAACATGTTACACTTGATATGTTAGTTCATTTCACCTCACCGTGACAAAATACCTGAAGAGACAGCTTAAGGGTATGTAATAATTATTTTCCATTCAGTTTCAGAGATTTCAACACTTAGTTCTTGGACCTGCTTAATTTTGGCTAAAGGCGAAAGTGTGTTTTATGGTATTAGAATATGGCATACAGTATTCAAGTCACCTGGATAAGAAGCTAAGATGCTTCAGAAGATTAAAAAAAATGGTCTACTGCTTTCAAGTAGTTCCTCATTATTATTATATTAGGAGCATCTCTTACTTGCCTGTATAGTTACGTTTACTTTATACATGGAACTATTTGGCATTGGTGTATGTAAATGTATGACCATTATATGTTCTTAAGGAATTGTTCCCTTGATAAATATAGACTTATATTTTGTGTTTCTTCATGTTATTGAAGTCTTAAAATTTTTTGTTGTATGTATGGACAACAACTCTCATTTGTTTTCAGATGCCACCAATTTGGCTATAATTTGTATAATTTAGTATTATGGTATCTGTAGAAATAGACAGTGGAACAGAGTTTATCAGAGGCTACTGCATTTGAGTAGCTGTGTTGGGAACATGTTTGTAAAAATATACAGAAATCCATTTAGACAGAAGTGAAGTGCTCATCAGTTATTTTAATATGGTAAAAACTACTATTAGTGAGTATTGAATTCTGAATAAAATAAAATGAGGTGATGTGAAGTGTTACACCAAGGAGACAATAAATGTGGTAATTTTTGTTTAAAAATTATATATCCTATAGTATGCAACATTTATGCATAACTCTGCATTCCCATTTTTATAAACACTCAAGTAAATTTTAAAATTTAAAACAAAGATTATTAAAAGTATTTAAATTGTCAATAAAATTTGGACCCAAAATAATTTAGATGATCCCCAAAGTTTGTTAAGATATCAAAGAGATGTTTGGTAGAATTGGAGCTTAATACACATGCTATACTTTCTCTAGAGAACAACTTCTAACATTTAAAGCAATTAATAGAGTCTGTCCTTAGAGGAAATTAAAATATCTACCCTTGCCTCCTTCAGTGCAAACGTATACTTGACTGAACATTTCTACTCTGTTACCTACTTTATACCCTAAGGTACTGGGACTGTTTAGATAATGAAAGAAAATAGAACATTTATTTTAATTAGGAGCTTTGACAATTCAAACTTAGACAGTGATAATGACGCTTACTTGTAATTACTTAATCTCAATCTTTGTGAAACACATAAGTTTAAGTTTCCTGGTATAGATCATGGAGAAGAGAATATATTATTGACAACAGTACAAAAGTTGACATTTCTCAATGAGTGCAGTTAGAGTCAGAGAAGGAGATGATGTAGTTACTCAGCTTCACCTTTACAAAAATGAGAATAGCAGAATCCTGTATAGATTAACACCAGGAAGGTGCAGTCTTTGTATGTTACAAGAACTATAGTTTCCATAAACACTGTCTATCCGACTATCACTGTTGCATTCTCTCATTTTTTTAAAATCTAGAGGATATTTCCAAAAAGAACTATTTTCTGGGAAATCTCCACCTCTCCTCTCCTGATCTTCAATAAAATGTAAGCTCTTTTAGAATTATGTTATAAAAATTATATCTTATGAAGTAGAGTATATATTTTTCAGACACTTTCAGGCTATTATCTCATATTTGTATAACTATACTTAGTGACTAATAATTCTCATTAATGTAATGATGACATCACTTTAATATCTATAATATATCTACCATTGATGTAATTCTTAATAATATTAGTCTGCTCAATTTCCTTTTCTCATATTACCAGTCATTTTAAAGGTTCAGAAAAATATCAAATGAAGTTGAGAGATGTTGCATTGACAAGGTTATAAATTTAACACAAATGCTTTAGAGTTTTCATGTAGTTGTATATGATTAGAACATAGTCATCACCTATTAGGATAAGAAACAGTCCTTCATTTCTTTATTTAAATTTATCCAGTTTATTTTATATGCTGTGATATGAATTATGATTTCACACCACTGACTTAGTTTTCTGAGGAATAATGACAACTAACATATTTATCTTGAACCAGTTTATATTCCCAAAGATGCTATCAGTGGCTCATCACATGCTCTTTTTTGAAACTAGCTATCACATATTTCATTTAACTATAAAGACTACTTATTTCTGTGTTTGTTTTCAGGATGGCAATCTGGAACACATCCTTTGTATATACATTTTGAGACTGACATTTTTTAGTCTCCTGATATGTGTTTGTTCAGCACATATAACAGTCACCATTTGAATTCCCTGAAATCACAAGTGATGAGACAAAATTGTCACAACATTGCCTATTATGGATGCTTAACAAACACATGTTGGAAGTTAGTTGGTGCTCTTATATTATCAAATGAATATGAATCTACAAATGTAAGAGGGACAGAAAAGAAAGCTTATAGGAAACTCTCCTGATTTACAGACCCTGTGCCTTCCTGCCTTTCATCTATTATTTTCCATCACACTATCCTCTCAATTCTTACCTTAAACAAGACAATCATTATATAGAGAAACGATATATTGTATTTTTCCATAAAAATATTTATTCTTTCTCACTGATTAGCAATACTCCATTTTTCTCAGAAGTAACATATTTCTCTTTCAGATTGAACTCTTACCTATGCACAGGTTTTCTCCATAGATTTGTTCTTTTGTGTATTAGTAGCAACTCAGTAAGCATTCATAATAATGATCTTTACTTTCATGGAGAATTCTCTGACTTCTTTTTGGATGATTAAAATCTTTTCCTTTTAATTTCAATTATTTATTCACACATTTATTCCGTTTACTTTCTTATACTCTCACTTAAAACATAAACATCATACTGTAATGTATACATGTTCTGTTTGATTTTAATGGCATGTATTTGTTTGTTTCTCTTATTTATTTACTCCACATGGTTTTTTTTATATTTTTGGAATAATTCTTCCAAAAACTCTCTCTGTAAGTAAAAAGGAATCATAGGCATAGTCATTAACTGGAAATGCTATATTTTAATCAAAATGGTAACTGAAAGACAAGACTTTTATTATTATAACTCCACTCACGGCCTACCTCAATTCAAGAGCAATATGCTTCAGTGATTAGCTTGCACAGTAGGCATTGCATATCACAGGAATTATAGTGGAAAATTACTCCATATCCTATTATTTTGCTCTTCAATCCTAGTATGTATGCATACTTAATATTTATGCTGTACAAGACAGATAATTGTAGTACAGAATATATAAACAATTTGCTCAAGGTCATAAAATCATTTTCCCAGTGTTTTTATATGTCAAGTCATTAAAAAATAATACTCAAGACACCCAAATCTAAGCTCCACATTGTACATGGAAGATATACATCACAAAGCAGAAATTTCTAATCAACCTTCAGAAAAATTATGGCAGCATTCTTTACTGATAATCCTCTTTTTTCACAGTTATTTTTAGAGAGTACTAGAAATGTTACCGATAATTGCATGCTAATTTTACTATTGCATATAAATTGTAGGGAGGATGGGATTTCTCTGTAACGTTTGTGTGCATACCATGGACTCTAATCCTCTTGGTGACTGATACTGTCTTGTTTTCCTCTCATTCCTTTCACTCTTTCCCATTTCATTTTATGTCACAGGTCACTAAAGACACTGATTTCACACACAAAAGGAAGAATTCAACACATGTAAAAGGAAAATAAAAGCAAAGACTCAAGAGAGACAACTATAATATAGTTATGATGCATCAAGTAGCAACACACATTTCAAAATAAAAAGTATATGTCCCTATGATAGCAATATAAAATAAAGACATATATCAAATAGAAAAGAAAATATATGAATAGCTTCCATTACTTTGGATGAGTTATGTAAAACCAAGCAAGCAAACAAAAAAAAAATCTCTTGTCTTCAGATATATAAAAAAGAATTAAAGCTAATAAAGTTGATAATAAAAGGGAGACTTCTGTTAGTTTAACAGATGACTAAAGAATTAGGCATTTTAGGAGAACTGGTTGATCCTTGACTCAGAAAGTCATATAACTCTGTGTAAATCCACACAGAGAATAATGATTCCATTCCAAGGACAAAGGTGATAGAATTTGCAGCTGGACATTTACTGAACATTATTTTATTTCCTCCTTTTTTCAGAAGACAAACTACATGGAAGCAAAGAACTATACAGCCATGCAACAGTTCTTCCTTACTGGCCTTTCAGAAGATCCTGAAATGCAGTTTGTTCTCTTTGGACTGTTCATGTCCATGTTCCTGGTCACCATGTTTGGAAATCTTCTCATTATGTTGGTCACCAGCTGTGACTCTCACCTTCACACTCCCATGTATTTTTTCCTCTGCAACCTGTCCTTTGTTGACATGTGTTTAACCTCCACTACCATCCCCAAAATGCTAGTGAACATTCACATGCACACTATGGAAATCTCCTATGCAGAGTGCCTTACTCAAGTGTATTTTTTTAATAATTTTCTTGGAATGGATAATTTTCTCCTGACCATTATGGCCTATGATCGCTTTGTGGCCATCTGCCACCCACTTAACTACACAGTCATCATGAACCCTCGAATCTGTGGCCTCCTGGTTCTTTTGTCTTGGATCACAATGTTCTGGGTTTCCCTGATTCATATGCTACTGATGAAGCAACTGAAATTCTCTATTAGCACTGAAATCCCACATTTCTTTTGTGAACTCACTGAGCTTCTCAGGGTGGCCCACTCGGATACCCACATAAATAACATTTTTTTGTATTTGGTTACTGCCCTGCTGGGTGTTTTTCCTGTCATTGGGATAGCTTTCTCTTATTTTCATATTGTCTCTGCTTTATTGAAAATGTCCTCCATTGGGAACAAGTACAAAGCCTTTTCCACCTGTGGATCTCACCTCTGTGTAGTCTCCTTGTTCTATGGCACAGGATTTGTGGTTCACCTTAGTTCTGCTGTAGCCCATTCATCCAAGAGAAACACAATCACCTCAATAATGTACACTGTTGTCACCCCTATGCTGAACCCCTTCATCTACAGCTTGAGAAACAAGGATGTAAAGGGGGCCTTAGGAAGATTTCTCAGAAGAGTGCATTTTTGTCCTTGATACATCACTGACATGAAAGCAAAGGTAATTATTGTGAATTTGAATATGGATAATTTTTTTCTTCCTTGGATCTTTTAAATTTCTACTATTCTCTATTGTTTTTCTTTTGTACATGTTTTAATTAGTTTCTTCCTAAAAACTAATCAATTCTTTCTTAAATTTTTCTCCCTATATTATACATAAATGTAAAAGTTTGACAAATTTTCTTATAGATAGTTCTGATGTTTGAAGTTGATCTATAGAACTTGTATCAGAAGCTGATCTGATTTTCTCAATAGGTGCTGCTTGTGGAGAGGTGAGATAGCTCAGCAGGTAAAGAGCTTGAAGCTCAAGGAATCTAAGCTCAAGAATGCTGTTTGTATAAAGGTGGGAGCAGAGAATCAACTCCACAATGTTTTCCTCTGACCTCAACATGCACACTGTGGCATGCATATGCTCACACATATGTACACATAAAATAAAAAATGAATTTAAAATTTTAAATAAATTGCTTAAATAGTAATATTCTTCATCATAGTTTGATTGTATTTGCATCTTCTTAGGAAACAATGTAAGGGAAGTCACTGAACCCATATAGCTATCACTATAAGGAATGTGCTTTCTGCTTTACACATTTGAATCTACTAATCTGGCAACGTTTCTTGGAGTTGTTTTCTCTCTTTAATGTAATTTCTGAAAGTAAAGTACTAAACTAGTATGGACAGCTGGAACTTGACACTGAGTGCATGTCCACACATCATACATTCATTATACCAATTTTTGTAAAACAACTGAATTTTGAACATGAAAAATGGAAACTTTGAAAGGATTTTGCCCCACCTTATTTTTAGTTATGCAATAACTGAAGACACTCTGATAAGTTGCTTCATTCTTTTCAAAACTTGATTTTTCCTTTTATCTTCACTCGTTTCCTGTTTTCTATGGCTCTGCCCTCAGGTCTTTTCTCCTTTTTTCCTCTTTCCTTCTTCCTGCTTTATGGCTGTTGTTCATTAATTGTTTATGTTTATGAATGAATGTTTCAGTTTACATATCCATTCTACCCTCTCACTTACTAATGAGCATTTCACTCATTTCTACCCCTTATCTACTGCAAAGCATAAATTCATTTGTTTCAATATTAACTATTAACTATGAACAGAATAAATAGATGATGGTTGAATCACAGCATAGGACTGGCTAGCAAAAGTGATAATCATGTTTTTATAAATATCATATTCTCTTATGTTTGTTTACACAATGAGAAAATTTCCTAATAGTGAACTTGACAAAAATCTATCCTTATCATACCTTGAGTGTGGCAAATTCTTTGGCAAAATGTATAAGAATAAGAGAGTTGGCTCATGCAGCAATTTTATATATATAAACATTTGAGTAACACCTATGAATTTTATTGTACCTGACACTTCATACTTTCTAATGTGTAAAGGTCCCGCTCTTTTCAATTTCTTGTCAAACTTGTTATTTTCAAAATCACTAAAAGTATATTGATACAAGAAACTTTGGGCTTCTACCTCTTAGACAGACTCTTCAATTTCCAACTTTGCTGGAATTAGAACAAAAGAATTAGAGAGAAGCTATCCTTTAAGATAAGTGATGGGGAAAGCCATTGAAGATCTCTCTCTTCTACTTTGTGGCCCAGTTGTGATCTCAAAGGAAGCCCTTTCTTCACTCTCCTAAAAGGTAGTGGTTAAACAAAACCATCAAGGACTTTTAAGAGCAGAAATGAAAGTGAGAAATGTGGTGGATTGGAAGTAGGTTACTAGTATAGTAGGGAAGGTATTGTAGAGAATTCTCACTGCAGATTACAAGAGCAAAGAGACATTATTGAGTACACTAAAAGAGAGAAGTGAGCTGAGCAATAATTCAAGTGTTTTCTGGCAGCATATGGCAATGGGCTCTGTGGGTCTCCATTTTTATGAATAGGGTGAGTTTCTTTTACACAGTGTCCTGGCATGTAACAACACCATGTGAAGAAGACCAATCCAGATTGTCAAGTTTACAGTTCTGGGAGGTAAGCATGAGCCCTTGTGCATGCAATTTTCAGGTGTCCAATTTCTGCCACGTAGGTGCTAGTCATATAAGCCAGAGTCATGCAAATAAAAACAGTCCTGGTTGATGAAAGTTAAGACGTTGTCAGAGATTTTATCATGGGGTGTTAGGCTGCAGATCTGTGGTGTTTGGTCACAAGATTCTGATGCTGGCAGGTTTGTATTCCTGGAATACACCTGTGATAATTAACTAATGGACACTTGCTTAATTTTCTGGTTCCTTATTTGTGGCCGTACCTCCATAAGAAAAGATACCTCTCAGTGAGTTCATTATGTTGTAGGAACATAGGAAGAAGTAAAGTTAGAGGCAAAACAAAGAAAAATGTCCAAGTTTCATCCAACTAAGAAATGCAGCTTATAGAGATGGCCTGGAATCTGAATATCATTTCTGCACTGGAGAAATCCTCTCCACCTCACAGCATATTATCATAGTACAGTGCTTGTGAGGCATCTTAAGAAAGCTGAGTCTGAGACTGTGGCTTTGGGAAACACCTACACTTACATTTTTTGTTTCTGTTAACTCACAGTATCAGTTATATACTGATAAAATTGAGTCTTGGTGCATTAAAACAAAAACCACTGGGTGTTCTTTTCAGCGGAATGAGAGTATAAAAACAAAAAGTGACCAAAGTCACTTCTACCTGAGAACCATTAAATTCAGAAATGAGCTGTGGCAGTTTGGGGACAGGGGTCAGAACAGATGGTTGTGTGCAGTGTTACATGGCAGGTGAGCGTGAGAGAACGGGAACAGTAGAAGTGACATGAAGGGGACCCAGGGCCAATGCCACTTTTCAGTGAGGTGGCTGAAGCGAACATCTCAGAAGACACCGTAGATATGTATCTGCACCGAAGGACCCAGACTCAACACAGACACGAGAGTGCAGGTAAAACTAAAGAGAGTAAACTGCTCCTGGCAGAAGTTATTATTGTGTTCTATCTCGGGCTATCTTGTGAATTGAGCATAGGTTATAACAAACTTCCTTTGCCTACAAACTACGTCCTTATGTTGCTAATTGAGCCATACAAAGGAAAAAGGACTAAGTCCTATAGCACACAACTTTATTCATCTTTTTCCAAAGGCACGTAGCAAAGAAGTCACATAAGGAAAATATAATTAACAAAGAGTTATTACTTTCATTTCTACTCCTACAGTAGACGAGGAAATGAAAAGAAAGGAAACATGTACTTGCTTGAACATGAGACTGAACCTTTAAGGCAGTGATTGCTCCTAAAATGATTCTAAAGCCTGAAGAAATCATGTCATGACTTTCTGAAACAGAAAGTTTAGAAAATGTAGGGGAAGAACATGAAGGAGTGTGTGTGTGTGTGTGTATTTGTGTGTGTGTGTGTGTGTGTGTGTGTGTATCTTGAAGGAGGTGAGGGAGGGGAAAAATATGCTCAAAATATACTGCATGAAAAAATTTTAAATACTAGCTTTGCTATGGCCCAAGAACAGCTCCTAATGTATGGTATTAACAATTACTCGATTCGTCCATGCTTTTTGTCACATACACTATTTTAAACAAAAAATATATAATGTGACACTTCCCTCTAGCACCCCAAATCTAATAAAAGTCCAGGTTTTGAATGTAAGTCTTTCCTTCAATTTAAGGCCCTGTTTAATCGGGGTTTTGTTTGTTTGTTTTGTTTTTTGACACAAGGTCTAACTATGTAGACAAGGCTAGCCTTGAACTCAGAGTTATTCACCTGCCTTCTAAATGTATGCTCCACCATGCTTGGACAGTTTTTAATACATTGTACCATTTCTGTTCATTGTTCTTTTCCTTCTACCTAGAATCCCAGTTATTGCACTTAAAGCATTCTTTTCAAGAAGAAAACCATGCCTGGTACTAGAAACTTGGTCAAGTACCAAGGGCTAGTGAGGTTATAAATATTGAAGAAAAGCCAAAAGCCACTTTACTAAGCCAGCACAATTCCTAATTGCATTCTAAATATTTCTCCTTATACCCACAGATAAGTGTAGGTTTCACCCTCTTCAAAAAAGTGACTACTGGCAAGGAATGATTATCATTACAGAAAATGGCAGATGACTTTTTGGCGCCCAGTTCCAACTGATATATTTATAACACAATTCTAGCACCTAAGGCTCGGGGAACACTGTGGAAGGGAAAACATTGGAAAAGCCAGAAATTTTCTGTGAGAGTTCATCTTCTAGAAATGTCAGAGAAGCTGCACCTATAAAGTCTATCAGCATGGCTACCTAGACAAGACATGAACAAAGATGACACCAATATATATCCTGACATAAAAGGGAGAAGTCTCATGGGGCCTCAACCCTAGACAAAGAACAATAGTCAAATAAGGAATGTCAAGCATGAGAGTAACAATTTTCACTAGGAAAGAGGACCCAGATTAGTTATCCAATGCCAATTGGTCAGTCCTGACCTGGAATCGTATATATTCAAGTAAAATTATATAGACTGAGCAGGTTGTACGCATATGCTTAGGCTGTACTTATATATTTATTTTTATTATATAACTGTCAAGGTATCCTTCCATTCCTTTTTCTTCTTAAAAATGTCTCAGGGAATACAAAGTAGAATTTCTTTCTCTTTATAGCACTGAATTTCTGTAATGATTTCCAGTATCTTCAAAGAGTACTCATTGGAATTATTCTAAATATGATGACTCTTAATATTTATTTTTTGTTTGTAGAAACTAACTTTTCTTTAAATTTCATAATAAAATTTCGAAATAAAATAAAAGAGTATTTCCCTAGAATAAGTACTTCCTCTTCTCCTAGGCACTGTGTACATATCACAAAATAATTACAAACATTCCCACTCTTTTATGTTCTTCATGCCCCAAGGGAGATGAATTCTGTAGAGTATGGAATTAAACTCCACAATTTATTTAATGAAGACATCTGAGAATTCAAATCTTTAGACAAAAGAAACTTTAAAATATGCCACTCCTATTCACACATCCCATCCATTATCTTTAATTCCCTGGCATAAGCCCTTACAAAAACCCAACTAGGCTTCCTAAGGACAATTAGAATGAACAATAACAACAGTGAACATAAACAGAGAGAGCTTTTTTCATTCTGATGAGGCTCAAAAATGAACTAAGAAAAAGAAGTGATACATACAATACATACTATATTTCTTTAGTTCATAACAGTGAAATCCTGAACTTGAGAAACTTCAATTCTGACATCACACAATTCCTCATCCCTCCCTCCCTCTCTCTCTCTCTCTCTCTCTCTCTCTCTCTCTCTCTCTCTCTCTCTCTCTCTCTCAATCTCTGTATATTTAAGTGAGTGCCATACTTCCTTCATCCAATTATTCATTTTCTAAAGCATACATTGAACATGTACTAAATATGTGACAGTATATTTTATGCCAAGTTTTTATTACTTATTTTAAAGTCAAAATATTTTGTGAGATATTTGATTTATTCATAACTCTTATGAGTTCTATATTATAGTTATGATTTCAATTTAATATACTCCAAGTATTCACTATTAATTCAGTTATTTCCAGTATTCAACATTCAGTCCAATGTTTTATTTTTTATTACTTGAATTTATTCATTTGTTTTATATCCTTACCTTACATCTCCTCCCCTTTCTCCTTCACTGCCTCCACCCACTTTACCTCTGCCCCCACTAATTTACTCGTCATCTGTCTTTCTTCAGAAAGGATCAGGCTTCACATGGGTGTCAACAAAGCATGGTATATCAAGTTGAGGTAGGACTAAGCTCCTCCCTCATTTTAAGACTTGGTAAGGCAACCCAATATGAGGGATAGGCTCCCAAAAGCATGGAGGGGACAGGTCACCAAAAGCAGTGGTTCTTGTGACAAGGTAGTATTGGTAAAGGGATGGAGGGGACCAATTCCTAGATAGTAAGCCAGTAATGGTGATTCCTTCATGTCATTTGTTTCAATTCCTGCTTCCAGATTCCTGTATCTAGTTCCATTTATGATGGGTTGTAAATTGTAAGGTGAAATAAACCCCTTTCTCCCCAGTTTTCCTCTTAGTCATTGTAGTTATAATGCCAATAGAAAGAAAACTAATAAAGGAGCACAAGTGAAGTTATTCAGAATATGCAGCATTGGTTATAGTCTAGATCCCAGAATACTGACGATGTCAGGGTGCTTGAGATGCCCACTAAGAACAGCAGCAGGTATAAAATAGAGCCACCTTGATCCTACAAGAGAAGCTGTGTGTACTAAAGGTGAAAGGGCAAGAAAAGTGGAGTTGTGTATGTCCTTTGAGGCCTGACTGAATTCCACTGGGTGGACACTGTGGTACTTATATTTTTGGAGTTTTGTTTTGCTTTGATTTTATTATGTGTCTCCTGGCTCATACCTGTTGAAGAAAAAATAGCCTGTTTTTCATTTTACAGGAGCCTACAACTGAGAGACTTTGAAATTTTATTTACTTTTATTATTTATTTTATTTACTTTTATTATTTTTATTTTATGTTTATAATTTTTCATTATTTTGAGTCAAGATGCTCATATACATTAATATCTATAGATAACTACTTCCAGCATTCATTTCAAACATTATGCACTTGTACATACATTATAAAAGTCCAATAAGGTTTTGATTATGTTTCTTGAGAAAAGACAGTATTAGAGATGTTAGAAATTTTAAATATACTTTGAAATTTTAAAATGTTTGAATTTTTAAAGAATGTGGGAAATTTTAAATTACAGTATGCTTTGTTTTATGATATAACCATTAAATCTTGAGGATAAATAAAAAATGAAAAGTTAAAGCTTAATACTGATGCATTTGAGTGTCAAGTTAACAAGGGTTCAACTGTGTTGCTTAGATTTTTGTCAACTTTACACAAGCTAGATGGTTCTGGGAAAAGAAAATCTCAACTTAGAAAATGACACCATTAAAATTTCCAGTAGGGTTGTCCTTGTGGATTCCTGGGAACTTCCCTAGCACCCGGTTTCTCCCTATCCCCATGATGTCTCCCTCTATCATGGTATCTATTTCATTACTCTCCCACCCCATCCCTGTTTCCAGCTTAGACTACTAGCAATAGTGGAGAGGGTACCTGAACTGGCTTACCCCAGTAATCAGATTGGTGAATACCCTAACTGTCATCATAGAGCCTTTCTCTGGTAACTGAGGAAAGCAGATGCGGAGATCCACAGCCAATCATCAGGCCGAGCTCCAGGAGTACAGTCGAAGAGAGAGAAGAGGGATTCTATGGGCAAGGCGCATCAAGATCATGGTGGGGAAACCTACTGAGACAACCAAACCAAACCAGTGGGAACACATGAAATTTAGACCAATACCTGTGGAGCCTCCATGGGACTGGACTAGGCCCTCTGCATAAGCGAGACAGTTATGTAGCTTGATCTGCATAAGGGCCCCCCTAGTAGTAGGATCAGGATCCATCCCTAGTGCATGAGCTGGCTTTTTAGAGCCCACTGCCTTTGGTGGGACACCTCCCACAGACTAGAGGCAGGGGGAGGGCCTTGGGCCTGCCTCTGCTGAATGTACCAGGCTCATCTGACTTATATTAAAAAATGTCACTTCCCCTAGTACTTCATGCTTCCCAATAAAGCTCTATTCAAAACTGAGGGCAGAAATTATAACCATAAAACTGCAGGTTAAATTACTTAGAGGCAGTATTTACCAATCTATGTGTTCATTATTTTTTCTGTGTCTTCCAACCTACATTTAACATTGTTGTCTTTGGTTCTGAGATGACATGCTGTAGATTCATTTCAGTGCACTTTTACTGTCACTATTTCTGAGATGAAAATAAAGGGCATCAGTATAAGCATGACTGCACTGTAAGTTACTGAGGCCACCAAAACTTGTTTATGAGCTGAGCAAGGGTACACACCAATGCTTGTTACAAAAAATAAGAAAATTGATAAGTGAGATTCACAGGTAAATATGGCATTTATACCTCCCAGGTTTGGGGACAATTTTATAATGTTGATACAATTTTTAGTAAGACAAAAAGACATTTGACTCGGGGATAAAACCAAGGATAGCACCAACAACACACTTCATAATATTAATGAATAATATGTCAGTAAAGACAAGGTTAAAGAAATGAGAAACAACACCAAGGAAATTGTCAATTTATTCATCTTTAAATCTGGTAAAGTGTAAAACAAACAAGTTGTCAGTCTGTGGGTCCATAAGGCTAAGTAAACATGGCACAAAAACTAAGAAAACACAGAGGCTAGGGTTTATAATAACTGGGTGATAGAGTGAGTGACAGATGGCCACAAATCTGTCATAGGCCATCACAGCCAGAAGTATATTGATAACATATATCTTCAAAAATTATAATAAGAGAAATCAGAGTCAGGCAGCCTACATGAAATTATTCTTTTATGAATTTGGATATCTATGATCATCTTTGGAACTATAGTGGTGATTAAGTTAATGTCAGTCAAAAACAGATTAGCAAGGAAGAGGTACATGGGATATGGAGGTAGGAGTTAGAGCTGATAGCCAAGATAATGAGCTGGTTCCCAAGGACTGATATCAGGTACATGGACAGGAAGAGTACAAAGTGGGTTTCAGCTCTGGGTTCTCTGAAAGTCCCATGAGGTGGAATTATGACATAGGTATTAGGTTTTAGGCTTCCAGAATACTTGGACAGCTTTACCAAAAGAAAAACATGATGGAAAAAAATGAAACAAATAAATGGGCAGCTGACATTGTGTACACTTTTTCATTAAGTTGAAAACTAACTTCGCATTATAGTCCAGTTTTATTTTAAAACTCTTTCCTCCCTCAGCCTCCCACTTATTAGTTAGTATGGGAGCAATAGAGCAGATATATAATTATAAATGGAGATTGATTAGAGTGGCTTATGAGATCAGAGACAAAATAGTTTTACAATGGCCATTTATATGCTAGAGAGTCCTAAAAGCCAGTAGTAGCTGCTCAGGCCATGAATTTGGAAGTCTCAGAACAGGAAGGACTGTTGTTGCAGCCACAGTCCTCGGGTGAAAGCCTGAAGGCTTCCTGGATAATTTTTGCAGGAATGTTGAAGAAGATGGAATCCATTTGGGGACAACCAGGCTTACACATGTGCTGGCTGGCTTCCTCCTACTGTTTTTGTTCTATCCTGGCCCCAAGCACACTGGACTTCACTGCCCACATTTACTGCAGGTCTTCCTCCATGAAAATTATCTCTAGAAACACCTTCACTGTCTCCTAAAGGTATATGCTTAACTATGTCTTAGTCATTCGTCAAACCAATCAAGTCAACAATCAAAATTAAACATCCCAAGGACTTAGAATTCATTCGTTTGTTCTCCCTCTTTATAGAATCATAAGTCATTTTAAAATAAGGTGCATCTGTGCAACAGACATACCATAACTAGAAGAAAATATATCAATACTCATGACAGGAAATAGACATCCCCGGGCCTTAACTATACCATTTCAAGTCTGTACAATTGTCAACACTCAGACTTTTCTTCTGACTTCATCTGTATGGGATCATTACTTCCATGGTTGTCTATAGAAATCCAGAGTCCATCCTACTGTAACTTTCTTAAAGGACTTAGAATTTTCATGTGCATTCCAGACACTGTCTTGATAGCATTCACATATCACAATTCCTGCTGTGTAAATTCAGGGAACATGCAGTCACCTGTGCACATTCCCCTGATAATCCATCAAAATACCACTAAGGGCAGGTGGTCTACAAGGTACTTCTGACCCATACATTAATTACATCTTTTTTGCATACTGTCTACATTGATGGTTAGGCATAAAGTACAATATTATGAATATCCATCCATTCAATAAGTCAAATATTGATATCAAGTCACAGCAAGCAAAAACTAAACCATTTTGGGCTCAGATCAACAGACCTGAGTTTAAAAAGAGAAATCAATAAAAGTGACAGATTGCGATGCTGCTGCTAGAAATCTGATTCGTACAATGATCATGCACATTATACCTGACCTCGTGACATACAAGGCAGGTAATCAAAACCCTCAGATCCCTGCTTGGATTAGATTTTCTTCTTGGAATATTCTAATTTAAAGTCATACATAGTACTAACATTTCTGCCCAATTTAAATAAAATACATTTATTTTATAAGGTAAAATAAATTTTAATGTAGCAGTACTTTTGTTGGAAAATTAGTACCAAATTGTAGAAAACTCAAAACAATCAATTGCCAATGTCATTTCTGATCTTGAGTTCCTTGTTGAAATCTAAGAAATCAAAACTATTAATCCCAATACTTGCCTGCTTTGTGATGCTATTATTAAAAATAAAGTGCAAATTTGTATGTATGAGTTTGACTTAAGGGATAGCTCAAATTTTGGGAGGCTCTGAGATGATTTGCATAGGGGTAATATATGTGGAAAAGCAACTTAAAGCAAGAGATGATGGCTAACGTCACACAGCTTCCAGTGTCACTCAACATTCATGAATCCTTGGAGGGAGACATGCAAGGGTTGAGCTCCATCAGATGCCTACTCCTGTTCACACTGCAGAGAGTGTTTAAATGAAGATTTACTCTGAATGTTGGAAAGGAGATCACACTCTGCAATTACAGAATTATTGCCCTCCAAGGGGTAAATTTACAGTTTTCCCTTGGCCTTACCACAAAGTCAATGAAGACCCACTATTAGAGAACTACCAAAATAGAGAAGAAATGAGACAACCTGACACCTGAAAGTCTCTATAAACTGAATATTATGATTATGATAAAACTATGATAATGATAAGACATTATCATAGGTGCTATGAGAAATTGATGACATAAAATGATAATGCCACTCATCCGACTTATCTTTGTGTTTCCCAACTGTACAACATTCTTTAAGATTTTTTTAAAAATTTTAAACTATGTGTATAAGTGTGTGAGAGACAGTATTCATTTGTACATGTGAATGCAGTGCTAGTAGAATTCAGAAGACGGCAAGAAATTCCTGGAGCTGGAGATACAGGTAGCTGTCAACTGCCTGATGTGGATTCTGTGAAACAAACTTAGTCCTCTAGAAGAGTAACAAGCTCTCCTATCCTCAGAGCAGTGTCTCTAAGCCCCAGGAATAAGGTCC
>CABHPH010150617.1:19375-78225 GCA_902168325.1 Peromyscus nudipes
TGCTGTTTTACAATATGCTCACAAGTCAGCTTTGTCCTGGGCCTTCTACTCCTCAACGCATTCTCTTTCTTCCTTGCCAGTGACTTCCTAACTACCAACTGGAAAATATCTTCACAATAGTGAAATCTTTTATATCTCCATAGTGTAAGATCTATAGGAATAGTGCCAAGAATATTAACTAGGTTTACAAATACATTTATCATCTTCTTGGAGTGGCTCATTCATTATTAACTAAAGAAAATAAATTTAAAAGGTAATATAAAAATCTTAACAAGAACCAAAATCTTCAAGTATAACCACAACAATCTACTTTAAATAACTTAAATACTTTTTAGTGTGCAATTGAATGGTGAGACTTAACTGAAGAGTTAAGATAAAAATAATAGAAATATGTAGTCATCTCTCTGTATCTCTGGGTTATATATAAGTCAGTTTCACAAACCAGGGATTGAAAATATTCGAGAATATATTGCATGTATCTCTTAACATTTTTCTTTTCATAATTCTCTATGAAATATGATATAACAGTTTTTTACCTTTACCCTAAATATGCATCATAAGTAACCTTCAAATGGTTTAAAGAATACAGGAGGATGTACACAAGATATCTGCTAAAACTGTACAATTGAACATCAGCCTCTCAATCATCAGACATTCTCTGAAGTCTAAAATATCCCCAATGGGACAACTATGTTCTTTGCATGTCTTCTACTTCAGTGAGTTCAGGACAATCCCGTAAAATTTCTCTTGTACTTATCTTTCACAAGTTGTTATTATTAATGGTTCTTTAACTTCAGTGTAATGTTTTCATGGAATGGAGCTTTTTTTGTATTTTTAACTGCTTATTCTTGGCTATTTTCCCTTGGTAACCATTCTTTTCTCTAGTCAAGATTAACTGTAGAATTGCAAGACAGAGTGCTGTAACCCTGAAGCTCATCAAATATCAACAGTTTCACACTGATATTTGAGCCAATTTCCAATTCTTTGCCAGAATAATAAAATATGAATTTTTATCCATTCATTCATTCAAACTATTAATCACTGTGTGACTTTATGCACTGTTCTAGGCCATAGGAGACAGAAGATGAGCAGGCAGTGTTAGTGGGGAGTACTATCATAAAACTGTATTCATAATAAAAGCTAAACATTCTAATAGAAATGAATAAAGTACAGAGTCTGAGGAAAGTGGCTTTTAGATACAATTGAAAAATGAAGCTCGTGTTAACAAAATGAGATTTCCCAAACTCTTAACTTAATTTGAAAAGTTTTGTGTGCTATAAATTGATTCGGAAATGTGAATATATATAATTTAGCCCTAAATCAATAAATCTTCTTGTAAAACATGAAATATTTAATTTAGAGAAAAATAAATTCTGATTATGTTTTTGAACCAAACTAAAAACAGGAGAAAGGAAATGGGTGCCAAAGTAATTATCACAAAATCTCCCTGTTTGTTGCATATGTAAATATAATTCTGTGTCTTCAGTTAATTCCCAGAAGTGGTCAAGTGATTTCATCCCAATTGGACTTGGCTTGTGGCTTCTTGGTCCATTGGTAGGATGTGGTGATGTTTGCCTTCCTCTTTTCTCTCTAGTGTAGCACCAGTGTTCACATTTTTATTTTTCCAGAATTGGATGTCAGTCTGCTGGGCTACTGGGCATCTCCAGCACTGGTCAAGAAGGCTACTGGGTATCAACCAGGCCACACTGGTCAAGAAGGCTGCTGGGCATCTCCCAGGCTACTGGTCAAGAGGACTGCTAGGTTCCCCCCTGCTACTGGCAAAGCGGATTGCTGCACTGCCCTGCTCTGGATCCTGAATCCTGAATCCAACTAGCCAGCAGCACAGATCTGGTGAACACACTGCTACAGCACATATTTAAAAGGTGGAGGGGGCAGGGTGACACTGTCAAGAGAGCTTTCAGAGCACACAGTCTTTCCAGAAGTTCTTTCATTCGGACTCTGGGGAGGAGCCCTGCCTGGTTTAGAGGGGGTTGAGGAGGCAATGCGGATATTGATATGTTCCTGGGCTTTCAGTTTCAAGTTTTAAGACAGGCAATATGACTTGCCTTATTTCTTATCCTTCCCTTATGAACTTTCATGACCCTTTCATCATTTTTAACTGTTTCATTACCAAGATACACAATGTTTGCCCTACTTTCTATTATCTTCGTTTTTTTCATTAATCATGCATGTATAAGTTTCCTCAGTATTCTTCCAGGCTCCTTTTTAAAGTCTTATGAATCCAACATTTTTGCTTAACAAAGGAAGTGCTGTCTACTGTGTAGTTCAACTTTAAAATTTTTACAAAGGGAAAATGAAATATGGGGGTGAAGGTGCTCACTGGCTGAATACAAAGCCAATACCAAAGCAACAGACTACACAGCTCACCCTTGGTAAGGTGGAGACCCTGCCAGTGCCATATACTCAAGGAGTCCTGGATGATGAGGTGGAAGCCCCACCTCTCTCTCTTCCCAAACCTTGCCCCTATGAAAGCTGGCCAAGAGTCAGCCCCTCCCAAGGGCTGTTCAAGACCATGCCTACAGGCTACTTAGGAACTGATCACCATACCTGACATGTGCTCTTGTGATTCCTCTACTGTCTTAGTGAGAGTCACCAATTAATATGCCACTGGAGTTTTTCAAATCAAGGTCTCTGAACCCTGGTAGCATTAACAGCTAGACTCAGCCACCATTCCCAATTAGAGACAAGTAATCACAAAAAGCTGAGAAAAGAGACTCTTTCAATGTGGCCACATTATCTGGGGCTCTATGAAGTGTCACAAAATTGGAGCAAGACTACAAGAACAAACAACAGCAACCCAGACAGCAACACCAAAACTAAGCAAAGAAAAAAGCATGCTCCACCATGCAACCTTCTTCTATGGTAAAAATATTCATATTTCACCCAGAGCAAAGTCATGTCTTAAAATTGAATCCCTTTCTCCTTGTGACTGTGCTGGCAGGGTATGTTGAGAAATTACATCTGTGTCTTCCATTGGCTAACAGATTTCAGAAACAATGGTCCCAAGAAATTGGAATTTCCCCCCAAGAATCTAGTTCTACACAAAGAAAAGCCTGATTCCCGGTACCAGTTACTGAAGGAACTTATCCACTGTGAAGAAATTGCACAGAGCAATGACAACTTATGACACCTTGCAGGAGAGACCTGAGCCCAGACGGTGATGGGAAATTGATGAGGGGAAGCTCACTGCTCAGGACTGCTGAGGTATGCACACTTGCTCTCTATGTAAACCTAAAAGCCATATCAACACCCTGAAGACAGCCTGAGGGGAAGGGAGGTTTATTGCCTGGTCACATTGAAAGAGAAAACAAAATTTCCTTCTTCTGCTCTTCCATACTACTTGTTTTTTCCTACTAGCTGACTGAGGGCAGGTGGCTGAGCCAGGTGGTTAGGGCCAACAGAGCCCACGCTTTGCCCCTAACAACTCTTGTAACACTCATTTTTCCAGGACCAGGCACTAAACAGTGACTTCCTCTAAGGCCAGACAGAGTCCACAACATAGAAGTGCTCTCTAGCCTCTTCCCTTCAACAGAAACCACAACAAGGATGGTTCAATGTAACCATGTAAGTATATCTTTCTGGCTCTGGCAGCCGGCTGTGTTTATATGAGCTGGAATTGCGGAACTATAGGACCCCTTTTAGTTTCTGGAGGCCCTTGATCTAAGACTGGTATCACTATCCCTTACCTAAGGCAGTTGTAGTTCAAACAACTTGTTGGATTCTTTCAATGATATATTATCTGAGAATGGTAACAGAAACATCAAAATATATGAGGCCAATGTGGTTAAGGCATAGATTTACTTGTGTGTGTATAATGGATATAAATACTTACAAGAATTTTTCTAAGTGTGCCTGACAACCTGTGGACCATAATGCCATCTACTGGAACAATTAACTAGCTGCAAAGAAAGTTTCAAAATTGTATTTGTGTGTGTGTGTGTGTGTGTGTGTGTGTGTGTGTGTGTGTGTTATATTTTATGTGAGTAAAGCTATGAAAAGGTCATTGTAAATTGTGTTGGGTGAAATCACTTTAAATTAAAATGCAACTGAACCTATTAAAAAATATGCTTAACAGCATCTCCACAGATATCTAACAAGGTCTACTTATAATTACTACCAAATATCTCATCTGTTACTTATCAGAATAAATTTAAAGAACTTGCTTAATTTGTATGAGTCTTAGCTAATTTGTACTCTGCAAGGTGCAAATTAATATTCATATGTTTTAAGTGAGAATTCAAAGGCAGTGGCTAAAAATAAATTAGGCATTGGGCAGCAGTGGCTTCTCCTAGTTTGTAAAAGCTTTGAATGTGATTGCATTGATCAGAATTTGGATTAAAATCCCCACAGTATCTTCTTTCCTTCAAAATTCTCATGTAAATAAAATCTGGCTTTTTTGTTGTTTGGTTTCTTTTGCTTCATTTGCCTTTGAAAGATTTGTGTTCATTTCAGCATTATTTACTAAATAAAGACGAGGAATTTTAACCCATTTATAAATGGTTGAGTGCTTATTTAAAAAATGTAAAATAGTTACACCCTGTTTGGCCCTTAAAAAGAGTGTAGTTGTGTGTCTCCCCATGTACCTGTAAGCTTCTCCTAGTTGGTATCTTGCCCCTACCCTGAATCTGTGACTTCCACCAAAGCCACTGACTTCTGGTTGCATTTGAGGCTTGCTCCACAGATCAAGTCTGTCATCTCAGACAAATGCCCATGGGTGGAGATGTCAGAGCTCCTAAAGTATTATCTGCTTTTGTTATTTTGCTGAATGGTCATGTGGTCAAAGTGCTTTCTAAATATTGGTGCTATACCCAAGGACGGCAGCTGCTCTCAGCCTTCCTTGGAGCAGGTTCCTTTTGGAGTAGGCAGCAGTCAGTTCATAGTCCACGACCAGTCAGTGTCAAGAATAAGAGACTGAGTGCTCAGTGATATATAGGAGAGCCTTTTCAACTTCCCCTACCCTACCAAGGCTCGGCAAACATCACTGCAGAGGATGAATAAAGAATGTCAGAGCTGTGTTCTAAAGAGATGGCTTGGCTATTAAAAGTACTTACTACTCTTTCAGAGGACCAGATTGTGGCTCCCACCAGACTCCTGGGACTTAAACCCCATGAGATCTTATATATTTTTCTGCCCTTAGTGGGCACTTGCACTCATGTGCATGCTACACGCAGAGAGACACACTCACACATGCATGCATAATTAAAAACTAATAAAAACTAATCTTTGAAACAATATAAGAGCTGGAAGATAGGGAGTTATGCTGTAAATTACTGTTTTGTGGGATGCCATAGCTGTCCTATATATAACACAAAATTCATATCAGCTTTGTTTACCTATACAAAACCTGCAAAAATCAAGCCAACCAAAATGTCCTTATAGGTAGGGGAGATGCTCTTCAGGCCGCCTGTCTGTTTGAAGAGCTATTGGCTGTTGATCATTGAAAACCATTCTTCTTTGAAGGTGTGGCCACTGGTAGATTTCAGATTCCAAGTACATAGTTCCATATCGACATATATATGGGCAGCATTAATTGGACTTAGTGGGTTATGGAAAAAAAGTCATGAATTTAGGAGTAGGTGTTGGAGGGATATGGGGAATTAGGACAGGGGGAATGGGCAATGCATACAACCATATTTCATTGTATACATGTATGAAATTCTCAAAAAAAAGGAATGCAGTGGGTTGTACTGACATTGATGAACATGGAGAGTCTCTGGCAAAATAAATCAAGCACAGTAAAATAAATAAATAAACAAATAAATGAATAAGCCAAATAAATGAATAATCCATACATGACATCATGAATAGGTTGAGATAGGAAGTCAGATATTCATCAAATATGAAACCCAGTAAATGGGTGGCATAAACTGAAGATGTGTATTGTACAATATAGCGAAAATATAAATTCTTTTGAATTCATTTCATGGAATAAATATGACATAGATAATCAAAAAATGTTTTAGAAAAGTATTGAGCATAAAGTAACATAATTTCACACAGTTCTTTCTGCTTTGCATGTCTAGTAAAGATATTAACATAGAACTATAAAATTTTCATTTCAGGGCCTAGAGAAGTTGCTCAGCAGTTAAGAGCACTGGCTGTTCTTCCAAAGGACCTGGATTTCATTCTCAGTTCCCACATAGTGGCTAATAAGCATCTACAATTCCAGTTCCAGGGGATCTGACACCCTCTTTGACCTCTGCAGACAATGCAATCCTTACCATTGATGCATAGACATGCATGCAGGCAAACACCCATATACATAAAATAAAAATAAAGCTAAAAAAGAAACTCTTCCGTTTGAAGTGAAAATTTAAGAGAATGATTTCACGTATGACACACTTATACTGTGAGATTCTTTTCTTTCCAGTAAACATATTAGGATCAACAATTTGGGTTTACCATGAGAATACTATTCTAAGGGTGACCTTGCACACAGGGGTTTTGGCCCGCCTATATCAATTATGAATTAAGAAAATGCCCCACAAAGCCTCAGGCCAATCTGATGGAGGCAATTCCTCAGTTGAGAAAGTAAGCGAACGTTCCCTTGTCCTCTTGTCCGGAGGTAGTGAAGCATGCGTGTATGGTGAAATCCTGAAGTTAAGCTCCCATCTGGCATAGGAACTGTCACCTATGGTTCCTGTCAGATTATCTCTCAAAAGAGAATTTCCTGAGATGTAAGACCAGCCAGAAGCTTTTAAAACTATTTACATCACCATACAACACTAGAACTTATTCTTCCATCGAACTATAGCACTCAACTGCTGTGACCTCTGCCTCCTGTTCTCCTTAGTGTCTACTCTCAACATCTTTGAGAGCAAGAATAGAATGACATAACAGTATTACATTACCAATGCAAAGAGTCAGAAGAGATGGTTTTAAAAGTACTCACCATAAACAATTACTAAAATTATGTATGAGCTAATTAGCTTGAGTTGATCATCACCTAATATAGATTTGAATCAAAACATCAGTTTATCACATAAATATGTGTGAATATTGCTAATCAAAAAATAAATTTAAAGATTGTACAAAAAATAAATTTAAAGGACCAAAGAAAGAATATAGATGTTTTCTAGACTTCTCTAAGAGGATCAAACTATAGCTAAGGTTCAGTATATTTTACTGAAAGTTCCAGCAGATGTCAGCAAAAGGCAAGTCAGTGATATGCCAGTTGTGCAGTAGGATACCAGATTTAAAAAATGTGTTAGTTCAATCAAGCTAAGAGGAACCTGAAGTCACTCTTAGTGATGTGTGGTCTTCTTCGCAGTGGGACTATAGAAACTCTAGAAACTCTGCAGGATTTCTTTGTGTGTAGCTCCCTGAGTTGAGTTCAGGACATTTCTATCTCTGCTCTGAAAAATGAGTCTTCCACAACTTCCCAACTATCTACCCACTAAAGTTGTGGTGGTTCTCAACCTTCCTAACGCTGCAACCCTTTAATACCTTCATGCTGTGGTGACTCCCAACCATAAAATTATTTTTGTTCCTATTTCATAACTGCAACCTTGGTATTGTTTTGAAAGGTAATGTAGACATCTGATATGCAGAATATCTGATATTTGATGCCTGTGAAGGGGTCATTCGGCCTCCCAAAGGGACCATGACCCATAGGTTGAGAACTCCTGCCTTAAAGGGATGTGTAGACAAAGTCATCTATTTACAAAATTGAACTGTTTAACTCAATTCTGACTGTGGTCATTAGAAATCTGGTATCCTACTGCACAACTGGTATATCACTGACTTGCCTTTTGCTGACATCTGCTGGAACTTTGAGTAAAATATACTGAACCTTAGCTATATTCTAAAATCACAGGAATATACTTGCATCCAGTTTTAGCTATGAAAGACAAACTGGCTCTAGACTCACCCTCTAGACTTGAATGACTATAAACAAACAACAATATAGGAGGTAACACTTTCAAGTAGTTGAAGAAAGGTATTAGAGGTATAGTCAGCATGAGAAGACAGTGTGAAGACCACATAATCCACTTTCTGCCTGAAGCATGCACAGGCTTCAGTGACAAGAGGCTAAATTCAGCTTGCTAGACTGAGAGGCATTGGGGACATTCTAACTAATGAAGCAGCTATGATATTTAAACAGTGTTCATAGAAAGACAATCTGTGCAAACTGAGCCTTAGGAGTCAGTATAGCTTCAGCATTGGTCACCTTGACTAGCTGGGCATGTGTCTGGGAGAACATGCAAGTCTCAGGAGACAGCAGTTGACATGATATTTACTGAAACTGGCTTTCCTATTCATGGCAGAATGGAGAAGTCTTGTGAGTATTGAGGGAATCTAATTGAGACTTGACAAAAATAAAGTATTTAAGACAAAAGAACAAGCTCCAATATATGGAACCTATGCCATAGGATTAAATTAAATCTGATGATAACATCTACCATGATAAAGTATAAAAACCATGCTTAAAACACTTGAGTGTAATCCTAGAGACTTCAGTACCTACCAGAACAAAACGCAGTATCTTTAAATGATAATCAACTCTTCTTATGACTCCTGAACCTTCAAGATTCAGATACCTTCATGAGGATTGTCTTTAAAATGAATACTGTACAACCTGGAGACAATGATAACCTCCAAGTTAAAGCTGTAGTATCTTAAGGTGATCAAGACTGGTGACCATATTAACCAACTGCCTAATCCCCAGTTGTGAGGTCTAAATGAGCAGGCTGAGTGAATGGGCAAGTGAGTGTTAAGCATGCTGTTTACACAATGTTTGTCTGCTCAAGAAGCAGTACTCTTTTAAAACAAGAGTGACATTCTTCAAGGACATTAATAAAGGGATAGAAGGTACAAATTAAAGATTAAAGTGTTGGTCAGGTTAAATATTTTGAGGGGAAAGTGAAGGGTTTGAATTCTCAGTTCCTTTATTAAGATGCAACACTGAGATGACTATGGCTGAATGGCAAAACTGTCCTTACCCTCTCACCAGGGATAGCCACGAAGATCATCTTTGCCCAGTCTTCACTGACCAAGCTAAGTGACAACTTTTAGAATTTACTGCAGGACAGCAAGGGGTTATTATCCTCCCCCTCCCATGAATATGTGTGTTTCTTAAATGCACATAAATGCACATAAATGCATGTAGATGTGGAAGTCAGAGGAAAACTATTGAAAGCTCCTTGGGTACCTGCTCTGGAGAACTTTCTCCCAGAGTCCAGTGAAGGCTCTACAAGGCTGTGGGAATTCTAATCTTAGGAATGTCAAATGAATCTACTTATCTGAGGGTACTTCAATAAATCTATGCACACTGTGCTCTTTCAGTCCATCACTTTATTGTTCTAAGTAAGCTCTCTGATCTCTCTGCTGTTCTCTCTTTGTCCTACGGCTTCTCTAAATCTACAGCTTCTTTTCAGCTCTCATTCTTAGCTCCTCTCTTGCCTGACTATCTTTACATTTCTAACAGGAGACTCTTTTCAATCCTGAGAAAAGTTTCAGAACCCTCAAGGTCATAGAACATTCCTAGATAGATGATAAGGAGCAGAGAGCCATTACCATAGTAATACAAGGTTCCAAGGTCTCTGGACCAGAGGGAGGAGGCACAGTGCCTAGTGAGACAAACTCTGAGACGTAGCGTTTTGCCAACAGACTTGGCAAGTGAAGAACTGGTAGGCTTTTCTAAGGATATTTTGTGTTAGCAACCTTGGTGAGACACCTGAGACTCTGACCTTTTGCATAACTGTTAAGTTTTAAACTTAAACTATTTACAAAGGCCTTCAGTCTAGTGTGAATTTGCTCTGAGGTAAAATGAGCTAAATATGGGCAGTTTGTGTAAGACTGAGGAGAGATTACTATTTTCTGTGTTAGTTTGAGCAAAAGGAACAAAGTAGGCTTTAAGTGTCTACAGTCTCATGGGACAATGGATCTGGCTATGAAGCATATACTAGTATATTTTCTATATATAAAAATTATATAGTTAAATGAAAAGTCATCTTCCTGACCACTCACAAATATATGTGCCCATAAGATTGAGATGTAATCATGAGATTACATATATACATTTTATGAAAATGCATGGTAATGGGGATATATCACAACTGTTATGTACAAGAAGTTTACAACAAGAAACAGCCAATTCATTCAAAAGGCAATAACTCCAACACACCTTGCATGATGACTTAGTCCTCTACCAGAATCCTTGGTTCTGAGTGGCTGATCTTTTTAACACTAGCTGTCACCTGCAGTGTACTCCCATGGCCTTTTGCTACCAGTAGCTCTCAATAGAAAACCTCAGTTCCTTAGTTGATATTAATATTGTTTTATGAGACAGGTTCTGTCACTGGCCTGGAACTTATCATGTAGGCTAGGTTGGGTGGCCAGTGAGCCCCAAGAGTCAACTTGTCTGTGCCTCCAATGCACTGAGATTATGACTGGCTTTTTATTTATTTATTTTGTTTGTTGGTTGGTTGGTTTATGCATTTATTTATTTATTTTTAAATGTGAATTTTGCAGGCTTTGTTGGCCAATACATAAAGCAGGAATGCTGAATGTCAAGAGCAGAGTGGACTCTTGGCAAAGGTTATATGAGATGACATCTGATTGCTCCACCTACTTGTAAGGCGGAAAAGTCAGAACAGGAAGTGTGTGTATGAGATCATGTTAATGGCTTACAATCACAGACCTAAGCAACACCAGACTGGTCTGGCCAGGCTGTGTTTCATTTGTGGGTATGACTTCCATCCAAATGACATATTCCCACAGGGATATTTGAATTTACAGACATCTCTCCATATTTAAGTGAAACTGGACTTAGAAATGACAAGCAATAGCAGCTGAGTGCAGCACATTGATAATATCATGACAATTACCTCTTCCTTGGGGAATAAGCGGCGAACTTAGATCTCTCACTTATCTGACAGATTAAAGCTGACTGATGAATCCAGCTAAATTTCAGGGCATGTAGAAACTCTTGGAAATTACATGACTTGTAGTGTTTAGTACATAAAGCCACAAATTGTAGACTTAAGACATAAATATGTTCTGACGGGATTACTTTATAAATGAGAAAAATGATATTTAGATAAAGTTTACAGAAATATTTGAAGGCTAATGAAAGGCTAAAATTTATGGTTTTTCTCTTTTCTACAGTTGGTTTATATTGCCCAGCACTACATAAAGTTTTAAATTATTTATGTTATGGAATATTTTGATCAAATCAAAAATAATTGAATATGTATCTGCTTTCAGAGAAATCAAAAGCATATATATATATACACACATATATATTCATATATATATACATATATATGCAACTAAGGCTACTTAAAGAACTAGAGAATCCTACTTTTGGTACGATGCCATTTGAACTATATAATATGTCATTATAGGCTGGCATCCATGGTCTCTTAGTGTCTGCATTACATCTGTCCAGGTCCTTCTGGCTTTCAAAGTCTCCATTGAGAAATCGGGTGCTATTCTGATGGGTTTGCCTTTATAAGTCACTTGGCCTTTTTCCTTTGCTGCTCTTAATATTCTTTCTTTATTCTGTAGGTTTAGTTGCCTAATTATTATGTGGCAAGGAGACTTTTGGGGGGGTCTAGTCTGTTTGGTGTTCTATAGGCTTCTTGTATCTTCATAGGCATTTCCTTATTTAAGTTGGGAAAGTTTTCTTCTATGACCTTGTTGAATATATTTTCTGTACCTTTGAATTGGTATTCTTCTCCTTCCTCTATTCCTATTATTCTTAGGTTTGGACTTTTCATGGTGTCCCAGAGCTCTTAGACATTTTGTGTTGTGACTTTATTGGCTTTGATATTTTCTTTGACTGACGAATCCATTTCCTCTATTGTATCCTCTACACCAGAGATTCTCTCTTCCATCTCTTGTATTCTGTTGGTTATGCTTGCATCTGTGTTTCCTATTCATTTACTCAGATTTTCTATTTCCAGCATTCCCTCTGTTTGTGTCTTCTTCATTGTTTCCAATTCCCTTTTCAGGTCTTGAACTGTTTTAAATTGCTTTTTTATGATTTTCTTTAAGGGATTTATTGATTTCTTACAATTTTTTATTTGTCTTTTCCTCATTTCTTTATAGATTTCTTCCAATTTTTTTTGTCTTTTTATAAATTCTTTATTGATTTCTTCCTCTTTTTTGTTTGTCTTTTCCTCAATTTCAATTTTCTTGGAAGGCCTCTAGCATCTTCATGATGCTATTCTTAAGGTTGATTTCTTCTGCTTCTTCTACTTTGTGATGTTCAGGTCTTGCTGTTGGAGGATGGCTAGGTTCTGGTGATGCCATATTGCTCTTTATGTTGTGGTATGTACTTCTGCCTTGAAGTCTGCCCATCTCCTCCTCTAATAGGTATAAGGGGTGCCTGTGTCTGAGCGAGTTGCTGTTGGTCCACTCTGTGCTTGTTGTGTCTGTGTCTCAGGGAGCCCATCTGAGTCCTATCTTAGCTCTTGGTCTAATTGGAGCAGGCAGATTCTGTGTTTCAGGGAGCTTCTCTTGAGTCAACCCAAGCTAGTTGATTCTGTGACTCACTGATCCGCTCTTGGTCTTATCAGGGCTCTTGGTCCAGTCAGAGCTGACAGATTCTGTGTTTCAGGAAGCCTGTCTTGGTCCAATGAGAGGTGGCAGATTCTATTTCTCAGAAAGCCACTCTTGGTCTAATGAGGGCTGGCAGATTCCCTGTCTCCTGAGGTTACTCTTGGTCCAATGACAGCCCTTTGTCCAGTGAGAGCTCTCTCTAGGCCTGATGAGAGCTCTAGGCCCAATCAGAGCTGGGGGTTGGTTTCCAAGCCTCAGGAAGTGGCTGGGTCTCGGGCAGATGGGTATGGGGGCAGGGCGTGTAGAATGCAGGGTCCGCTGGGGAGTCTTGGTGAAGGGGGGCCTTCCCGCAGGAGCCCTGCCTGCTGGCCGGCAACTGGGGCCAAGTTGGGTTGGTATTCCTGGGGGAATGGCTGGGGCCCAGGAATGGGTCCTAGGGGCAGGACTCACTGGGTATGAACTATTTTAAAATAGTTATTTTAAAAGAATGCATAAAACAGAAATACATTGAATGGTAACTAGAATTTCCCTTGAGTAGAGAAAGAGCCATAAGATTTTAGTGAACTATTTTTCTTTTCTTCCCTTTTTCACTTCTAATATTAAGAACTTCTGAGAGGCTGTGATAATGTGAAACAATTTGTGTAATTATGAGCTCTGGGCATTCTATCTCCAAGGTCATAAAAGAGTCAATAATTACCCCAGGCTGTCAACCTTGCAATTTGAAGGCTCGAGTACAGTGGGGACACTGACGTGTATTCTCCTCTGGTGGCTGACTAAATCAGGGGTTTTTTTATTATATATTTTTATCAAGCCTAAGAAATGAGCCAGAGCCTTACATGGGAATAAGACAAAGAAGTTACTTTGTATTTTGGTCATGACCCAGCAAGGAATCAGCTTAAACAAGTAAGTGCTGAGTGGGGAGGGTGATGGAGAAAGAGCCCTTGGAAGCACTGGTCTCTTATCACAAGAGAAAACTTGGTGAAAGGACGCTGACCGTAAGTTTTCTTCTATGATGAGTGGGGAATTTATGTTCTGCATTGCATGAAGTGGAGCTAACATGTAACTCAATTTGATTTCCTGTCCCACGGACTGTATTGTCACAGCTATCTCACACATCAAAGGTAAAAACAAAATCTTTTTTCCTAAGCATTCTTACAATATTATGAATGTGATTTAAAAAGAGGAAGGTGAATAGCCGCAGTATTATGTGTATTTCCCATGGTCATCAGATGAGTCCTTCAAAATTGTTTCCTATGAAATCCTGTTGTTACGAAGAAGATGAAGAACAGCAGGTAAAGGAGAGCAGCAGTAGCATCTTGAACTATAACTGAAGGATTTTGAGCCCTGAGTTCTGACCTGTGCATTCTGTGCAGCTGATTTCTCTTCATTTATCTAATTACCTCCACTTCATAAATTACCAGTTCATTTCCTGGAAAACAAAAAATGCAGCCTCTATATCAGTTGTGCATCAGAGTATTAAGCTAAAACAAATGTAGTAAGCCATGCTTGAAGTGGATCATCTGATTGTGGACATGAGACATGTTTTTCAAAAGGTTTTGCTTGGTTACTCCCCACAATAAACTCACATGTGCTTCAATTCCTGTAAATCCAGGAGATGCCATGTGTTTCCTTTTGTGATTCCATCACAGTGGGAGGCATTAACTACCTCCATAAACAGAAGTATAGCCATAGATCACAGGCAAAGGGCACAAAGAAATAAACACGTAATAATTCGAGGCAGATCTGCCCTGGCCTCCATGATATCCTTGAAACTGTCCATATCCTCCTTGATTCTTAAAATATCTCACTGGAACATGACATAAAATCAGATTTCCATTTAATAAAATGGAATACCACTTAGAAGACTGGAAAGAACGTGTCTATAACTCATGACTACTAAAAAACATCATCATATGTTTCAGATAGGCTAAGAAATGATACCAAATGGTTACCCGCTAAACACATACATACAAGTAACATTGTACAGACTAAGTAGATTGTACTTACATATTTAGGAGTGTGTGTGTGTGTGTGTGTGTGTGTGTGTGTGTGTGTGTATGTATAACAAGAATTAATGAAAACAGTGACCATGAATTTCAAAAAGAGCAAAAAGGGTTATATGGGAGGGTTTGTAGGGAGAAAGATAGATGGTGAAATGTAATTATATTATAATCTCAAAACCTAAAGATAATGAAAAATATTTATCTAAAATATAGTGTTTTTCTATGTTTAGCATATGAATTTGAAGATACATTGCATGTACTTTTGACTTGCTCACATGCTGCAAACAGTAATGCTGATAAATTCTATTTCATATTATTCTAAGAGGAGATAACTGAACAAAAACAATTTTGATGGTTGAGAAAAATAAAAGTTTATTCCATCATATCAAGAAATAATTTAACTTTTAATTCACTTAGCTTTGTTTATTATTTCTATAAAGCTTAAAAAGCTGTTAGTATCTCTGAGACTTGGTATATTCATCTGTGATGATTCCTAGTAGATACAGCTGTATTGAATAGTAACAGATAAATGGGAATCTCAATGTGTGACTAATACATATTTATAAAGCAAATTTGTAAAGGACACTTTAAATATTATGAATAATAATAATGAGGTCAATTTTCATAAAATATCCTGTAACCTACAGTTACTATTTCTATTTATGTAATGAATTTTTTTATTTTGCACCTATATATGAGTATTCTGTGATAAATTGAAGGTAATAATTATACCTATTTCCTTTCTAATTCCCCACAGCCTATACTATGGATATCACAAAAGATATTTCAAAAAATATATGTCAACATTAAATAGACCCTGTCTTGGCTCACATCATTGGTCATAATCAATGTGACTTCAAAACATTAGGTATTTCTTTCCTATACTTTTGCCTCCTTAAAAAATGTCTCAGGAGAATATAAGCAAGATTTTTTAGCCTTATCTTTGAAGGCATTATAATACTCATTTACTCAAAGATCACAAGACAAATTTTGACAAACATAAGAAATTTTACAAGGCAGAAAAATAAAGGTATGTAAATTTTGTAACTTGGTCTAAGGCACATTTTAGAATATTATATCAGCCTGAGAACCAACACCTTTAAAAGTTGTGTTCATCAAAACTCTTATTTACTACTGGTGGGGGCACACTAGTTCAGTCAAAATGAAAATAAGAATAAAGGTTTCTCAAATAACTAACACTAGATTTATCATATAATTAAACTATAGCATTCACAGATATTTACCCAAAGTATTTCAAATCAATATACCACATAGGTACACATCAGTTTTGACTGCAGCACTATTTACAATAGGTTACGGAATCAGCCTAAATATCCAACATAGGAATAGATAAAGAATATATGATATGAATATAATGACCTTTTCAGCCCTAAAATAACAAAATTGTGTTATTTGCAAAAAATGAAGGCAACCAGTGATCATATTAAGGAAATCAAGCCAGTCTCAGAAAAACATATTTTTTCAATAAAAAAAATTATGGCATGTTCAGTTTAACCAGTAATTACAAACATTTATAATTACTTGCATTTGTGGCATTTATATTTTATATAGATGTTTAAAATCAAGTACATACATATGATATGAAATCAGAAGTGAAACTGTGTAAAGAGAAAAGACTAATGGGATGGGCATTTATGGGGAATGTGTTCAATATGTGCAGTATATACTCATCCAAAATGTCTTGGGTGGCACAAAACTCTGTACAGTGAATATAGGCAATGCATTTTTTAATTGGTATTTCCATGCTGATAGAACTCTCAAAGTGAAAAACACACACTGGTGAGATATTGCCCTCTTTAGAGGCCATGAATATTGTGCAGATAGGCAATATTCTCTAGTCCAAACACAGAATTTCATGATGTCATTGTTTTTCTCTGCTGAGTAGTACTCCATTGTGTATATGTACCACATTTTCTTAATCCACTCTTCAGTTGAGAGGCATCTAGGTTGTTTCCAGGTTCTGGCTATTACAAATAATGTGCTATGAACATAGTTGATCCTGTGTCCTTGTGGTATGATTGAGTATTCCTTAACCCAGACTCAGAAAGACAAACATGGTATGTACCCACTCATAACTGGATACTAGGTATAAAGCAAAGGGTAATCAGGCAACAACCCACAACTCCGGAGAAGCTAACTAACAGGGAAGACCCATAGAGGGACACATGGACCACCCTGGGAAGGGGAAATAGATGAGATCTCCATGAGTAAACTGGGGATGAGGGGTGGGCAATGGAGGGTAGAGGATAGGGAATAGGGGATGAGAGCATTAGAGAATGGGATGGTTGAACTGTGTAGCTGAAAGTTTTCCTGTTCCCACCTGATCTGCAGCCACTCAGACCCAAGTAAACACACAGAGGCTTATATTAGCTTATATTATTTAAACTGTTTGGCCTAATGGCTCAGGCTTCTTGCTATCTAGTTCTTATATCTTAAATTAACCCATTTCTATTCATCTATAAGCTGCCAGGTGGCTTGTGGCATACTGGTACTTTACATCTTACTTCTCATGGCAGCAGCTGGCGATGTCTCCTGACTCAGCCTCCCACTTCCCAGAATTCTTCTCTCTGCTTATCCTGCCTATACTATACTTCCTGCCTAGCTACTGGCCAATCAGCATTTTATTTATCAATCAATCATAGCAACACATTTTCACAGCATTTAGGTATCCACAGCAGAACTGGAACAGGGAGGGAGGGGGAATGCAATGAAAGAGATACCATGATAGAGGGAGACATCATGGGGATAGAGAAAAACACGGTGCTAGAGAAGTTACCAGGAATCCCCAAGGATGACCCTAGCCTGGGCTACTAGCAGTAGTGGAGAGGGTGCCTGAACTGAACTGGCTTGCTCCAGAGATCAGACCAGTGAATACCCTAACTGTCAACACAGAACTTTTCTCCAATGATTGATGGAAGCAGATGCAAAGATCCACAGCCAATCACTAGACAGAGCTCCAGGAGTCCATTCAAAGAGAAAGAAGAGGGATTCTATGAGCAAGTGCATCAGGATCATGATGGGGAAACATGCAGGGATGACCAAACCAAACTGGAGGGAACTCATGAAAGTTGGATCAATGACTGTGGAGCCTACATGGGACTGGACGAGGCCCTTTGCATGGTGAGACAGTTGTGTAGCTTGATCTGCTTGGGAGGCCCCCTGGCGGTAGGATCAGAATCCATCTCTGGTGCATGAATGGGCTTTGTGGAGCCCACTACCTATGATGGGACAGCTGGTGCAGCCTTGAGGCAGGGGGAAGGGCTTGGACTTGCCTCTACTGGATGTGCCTCCACATGGGAGGCCTTGCCTTCTTGTGGGAGGGAGCAGGGGATGGGTTGTAGGTGATAGCTTCTGGGAGGGAAAACTGTTTTCTTTAATGGAGTAACACTGAGTATATCAACTACACCCACATGTTCAAAAACAATTTGCCAACACAAAAATGACTTCATATCTTTTGGGTTGATTTGGTTTAGTTTTAGATTTTATCCTTCTTTTTGTGTTCTTTTGTTTGCTTGTTTATTATTTTCCAAGGAGTGGGGTGGGTAAGGCGGATCTGAGAACCATCGTGGGAGAAGAAAGAATGTGGCCAAAATACATTATTTTTTTTATTTTACAAAATAAATAGATTAAAAGGGTGAAAAGTTCTTTAGGCAGGTGATTCATTATGCCCACTTTAAAAGTGAGGGAAGGGGCTGGAGATATGGCTTAGCAGTTAAGGGTAGTTGTGCTTTGCTGAGGACACTTTTGGTTTACAGTACCCATGTACATATATGCAAGCAAAATGCTCACACATAAAATGAATAAATATAATGATAATTAAAAATGAGAAAAATGTGCAGAAATGTTAGCATCACTTCCTGTACTTTCCTCATTTGCATTTCCCAATTGAATCATAGTGGGGAACAATTACCAAAGTTTACTTTACATAACTGAAATAAGAGAATTATAGCCCACATAATATAAAATATCAGTGACAAACATATATATAATTAGGTATAGGGTTACTGAGAATTAAGCCTAGAGTTGCCTCAGGAACTCAAGTTCTTAGCTATGAGAAGAATTATGATCAGAAAAGGCAATGTAGCAGTATTAACAGATCAAACATGCTAAAATCAAAGGGAAAAACTTTTATTTCTATCATATTTTAATATTATAATTACATAACTTCCCCTTTACTTCCCTCCAAACTCTCGAGCATACCCCTCCATGCTCCTTTTCAAATTCATGCCTTTTTTTCATTAATTGTGGATGTATATTCTTTTAGCAATTTCAGTTATCACATTTAGATCTTCTATCCTCTTAGAATTTGTTGTTGTGGAAGGTGATATATACAGGTCTAATTTCGTTCCTCTGCACTGAGACATCCAGTTTTCCCAGCACCATTTGTTGAAGGTATTTTATCTCCAGCATAGAATTTGAGGGCCTTTGTCAAACATTACATGGCTGAAGTTACATATGCTCATGTTTGGATCACTTATTTAATTCTATTCATCTATGTGTCTGTTTTTATACCAATTCTATATTGTTTTTATTGCTATTACTATGGGTCTATAGTATATCTTAAGATATGGAATCCAGCATTTTTTCCTCAGGATTGTTTTGGCTACCTGGGGATTTTATTGTACAATATGAAACTTAGATGGAGAGGTTTGATTGGGATTTCATTGGATCTGTAAATAGCTTTTGGTGAAATGGATATTTCAACAATATTAATTCTACTAATCCAAGAGTATGGATATATTTCCATTTTCTAGTGTCTTTCTCATCTTCAAAGGTTTAAAGTTTCCATTTTAGAGGTTCTTCACTTTCTTGGTTAGCCTTCTTCCTACATATTGTATTTTCTTTGAGGCTATTGTGAATGGGAGGGAGTCCATTTCTCTGTATGTTTGTTGGTGGTGTATAGAATAGCTATTGACTTATGGATTTATATGATTTACATTCTGTCACATTGCTGAATTTGTTTATTTCTAGAAGTTTTTGTTAGCAGTTTTTGAATATCTAATATATAACATCAAGTTATCTGCAAATAGGGATAGATGGACTTCTTTTCCTATGTGTATCCCTTTAGTGTCCTTTTGCATCAGCCAAAACTTAAAGCACAGTATCAAAAGGAAGTGGGGATAGTTGACAGCCCTTTCTCATTCATGACTTCAATGGGATTGCTTCATGGTTTATATAATTGGGATGATGTTGACTGCATGTTTCTCATACATAGCTATTTATTATGTTGCCATATGTTCTCTCTAGACCTACATTCTCTAGACTTTTATTATGAAGGCATGATGGATTTTGTCACAGGTTTTTTCTGCATTTTTTGAGATGATTGTGTGATTTTTGTTTTTAAGTCCATTTTTGTGGTTTATTGCACACATATGTTGAAAATATCTGCATCTTTTGGATAAAGCCAAGTAGATCATGGTGAATAATATCTTTTGATGTGTGTCTGTGTTCTGACTGAAGGTATTTGGTTGAGCATTTTTGAGCATCTGGATACACCAGGGATGTTGGCTTGTAGTGTTCATTTTTAGTGTGTCTTTACCTTGTTTTGGTTTTGTAATGTTGGATGCATGAAAGGAATTAAGAGGTGCTTCTCCTTTCTCTGGTTTTTTTAAAAAATAATTTAAGAAAGTTCTCTCTCTCCTGTAAAAGTCTGGTAGAATTCATCTGTAAATCCTTCTGCCTGAACATTTTTACTTGGAAATCTTTTTTTATTACTCTTTTAACTTCCTCATGGGTATGTTTAGTATGTTCAATTCTGGGCAAAATTTTGGTGGTTTGAAGAATCTAGAAATTCGTTCATTTCTTTTAAGTTTTCCTACTTAATGTAGTACAGGATTTTTAAATATTATCTTATAACAATTACTTTGTCTAAAAGGACCGTGTTAAGTTAATGTACAAAAAATAGAGTTTAAGTAAATGGTTTCTTCATAAAGAATCTAATCCAATAAAAATTTTACCTGTGTCTTCAGAAAAATATGATATATTCTGTTGTTTTTGCTGTAATAATTTTTTAAAGTGAAAGGACATTATTTTCTTCTCTATATCATCAAAAAGGACAGTTGTATTTTACAATGATCCTAAAGTTGTGATTTCTAATCTTCTTGGTTTTAAAACCCTGTTGAGTTTACCTCCTCAAGAATAGATTTGTATGAAAGGAGATGTGTAACTTGGAAATCCATACAGAAAGTTGTAGATTATTGGGCATGTCGTGATTTTTAGAACCTCAAGTTTAGAACATTTTATTTGTAATAAGTTATACTTAAAACATATGGATTTTCCCCTTTTTAATTATTTCTTTTACTTTTGAGATTATAATATAATCATAGCTTATCTTATATATTTTTCTAATTAATTTTGTTTATCCAAAGGTGTCCAAACAATACAGAAGCACAAAATTTACCAGTTGTCTCACAATTCCATCTCATGAGCCTCTCAGATGATCCAGAAATGCAGCCCATCCTCTTTGGACTGTTTTTATCCATGTATGTGGTCACAGTGCTTGGGAACCTGCTCACCATCCTGGCTGTCACCTCTGACTCCCACCTCCATACCCCCATGTATTTCTTTCTCTCCAACCTTTCCTGGTCTGACATCTGTTTCATCTCCACCACAGTCCCAAAGATGATTTGGGATATTCAAACTCAAAGCAGAGTCATCTCCTATGTGGGCTGCCTAACACAGATGTCTATGTTTATAATTTTTGGGTGTATGGAGAGTATGCTTCTGACTGCAATGGCCTATGACAGGTTTGTGGCCATTTGTCACCCTCTGCATTACACAATCATTATGAATCCTCACTTCTGTGCCTTCTTAGTTTTGGTATCCTTTTTGGTCAGTCTTTTGGACTCTCAGGTGCACAATTTGATTGTGCTACAATTTACATACTTCAAGGATATGCAAGTCTTTAACTTCTTTTGTGACCCTTCACAACTTCTAAATCTTGACTGTTCTGAAACATTCACCAAAAACATAGTTGCACATTTTATTGGTGTCTTTTTTGGCTTATTTTCAACCTCAGGGATCCTTTTTTCTTACTATAAAATTATTTCTTCCATCCAGAGAGTTCCATCAACAAGTGGAAAATATAAAGCCTTCTCCACCTGTGGGTCCCACCTTTCAGTTGTTTGCTTATTTTATGGAACAGCCATTGGAGTATATGTCGGTTCAACTGTATCAAATTCTCCTGAAAACTGTGCAGTGGCTTCACTAATGTACACAGTGGTCACACCTATGTTGAATCCTTTCATCTACAGCCTGAGGAACAAGGACATTAAAAGTGCCCTCTGGAAGATGCAGAAAAGAACAAAGTAATTACACAACACCTTCCATCATTTCTGAAGGTTGAGTTGCTAGCCCAACTATCTATACCTAAAAACACAACCTCTTTGGTGTTACAGCTTACATCTCACTTCACTAATACCTAAATGTATATTCCTTCCATTTGTCTTTAATTGAATTGAATAAGAATACCTAGATCTTGTCTTCTCTTAAGCATATATAAATCAATATATCTAGGAAAGCCCACAATTTCTGAGTAAAGACCCTAGCTTTATAGTTAAATATAGTTAAACAGTTATGTTCCTTTTATATTTTCACAACTAATACCCCTTTTCAAAGCCCATGTATACTTTATTTTAAGATATATGTTTAAGTTACCATATGCAGGGAACATATTGCAGTTTTAAAATACTGATGAATTAATAAATAAGGTTCAGCCTCACTATCCAACAGATAAATGCAAATCAAAACTAAACTGATATTCCATCTCATCCCAGTCACAATAGCAATGATTAAGAAAACAAATAACAGTGAATTACAGCAAGCATATGGACAAAAGAGGAAATTTTTTACATCACCAATGGGAATATAAACTACACCAGTAACTATTTAAGTCATATGGAACTTCCTAAGGCAATTAAATATGGATATTCCTTAGGACCCAGCTCTACCATTCCTGGGTATGTATGCAAAAACTCCAACTCAACATATCATAGAAACAATTTCCAATCAATGTTTATTGCAACTTTACTCACAATATCTGTGTTTTAGAGGCACCTGCATTGTGAAAAATAGAATGAGTAAAGAAAATACGAGAATTTTTTGTACACAACAGAATGTTCTTCAACCATGATTACCAAAATAGTATCATTTGCAGAAAAAGTGGATCCATCTAGAGATAATCATATTAAGTAAGTTATGCCAGTTTCAGAAAGAAACATAATTGTTTTCTGTCATTCATGGTTCCTAGAATTTATACAGATACCGAAAATCATGTATGTATGAATGACATGAAGTCTCTGGGGGAACAATAAAGACTAATAGGATGAACTAGGGAGAAAGTAGATGTATGATGGAAATATACTCATCAAATAATGTATACTTGAATGAAAATTTTAAAATAAATTAATTTTGAAATATTGCTGACTGCATCTCATAATCAAAGACTTATTTAGATGGATCTTTATACTATGGTCATTTCCACCCTATCCACCTTCATTTATTGCCTCCAGTTCAACCCAGATGGCCCCACAAACACAAACATACCAAGTTCAAACCCTTTTTCTTAATTTAAATAGCTCTCAGTCCCATTAGTGCTGCTCACATAATATAGAGCATAATCCACCTACTGGAACAGGGGAAATCTACCAGCAGCCACATCCCCAGAGAATAATGATTCTCCTGCTCTGGGTGGCTAAGAAATGCCAATAGCTTCACAGTTAGTGGTGGGGATTTGTGAACACCTCCAACACACATGGTGGAACGTTGGCTGACCGAGTAGTATTCTGTAGATCTTATGCAAGTAACAACGGCCGCTACGAGTTCGTGGGTCAAGTAGATGTGCCCTGCCACGTCAGAAGACATCATTTCATGTCACTTCACCCATCCTACATCTTTTTCATTGTTTCTCTACCCTCTTTTGCAAATGCCCTCTCAGCTTTGGAAGGGGCTGAACACTTATGGTCGCTTATCTCAACATTTTCACCAGCTGTGTGTCTCCATATTGACAGCTGCCCACTTTAAAAAGATTCTTCTCTGACCAAGTTTGAGAGGAGTCAAGACTTATGGGTATAAACATAAAAATTAGAGTCTAGCAAGTAAGTTCCACCTGAGAGACCATGATCTCCCAAACTATGGACTTCTGAGCAGTTTTTACTGTATTTTACATGAAATTCCATTTGCTGAAGAGGCCTGAAATCCAGTCATAAAGCAATTAGACACCCTGTTAGAGGTAGGCCACTCTTACACCAGTGAACACATGATCCTTGCAAGCATGGAGGGTCCAGCACTGGGTCAAACCACTAATATCTTTTCTCCCCAGAAACCTGAATAGCACCTTCTGACAGTTTGAAAATTACTGAGCAATGAGGAAGGTTCCAAGGCGGTTTGAAACTGATTTCTCTATGTTCTGAAGCTAAAGTGTGTGGTGTCTTCAGGAATAGCATCTTACCTTTCAGTTGTGGTGGTTAACTAAGAGCAACGGCAAAATCCGTGTTGTTTGGTGGACCCCTGGGAATTCCCTGACTAATAATTCATAGAGAGATTTATCCCACCTGCTTCTTCAATTTTTATTTAATATCCCATGACTTCTGAGAGCAGCATTGTGTACCCACAAAGTGTACTTTTGTTTTTTATTTTCTTTAATTGTATTTTGAAACTAATTTATTAACCAATGTTTCTATAGACAATTCCATATCTCCTTAGTCTTTGTTAACTCATCCCCTACCCAGCACCTCTCAGCTCCCACATCCTTCTGCCATCTTCCATGCTTACACCTGTAAGCACTAATATACCTCTCTCTTGTATCACATGTTTCTTGCTATACCCATCAATAATAATTTTATTATTATTGGATTGCAAGAAAGTAAATTTCCATATAGGTTTTTCTTGCACCTTTCCTTTAGGTTAACACTCCCTCTACCTCCTGACTTCCCAAAGCTTTCCATGACCCTTCCTGGATACATTATTTCATATTCAAAATGCCTTATTTTTACTTCTGTCTTAACTATGATTGACTATCCAGACTCCTATAATACATTTTCTCACCAATGGCTCATTTTTACTTTCCATGATACCACTTATGCTCCAAGTAAAACACACTAAAACAAAAGATTAGAAGCTAATATCTACACAGGAGAGAAAACATGCAGTATCTGTCTTTCTGGGTCCTAGTTGCTTGAGTCAGTTTTTTCCCCAGTTCCATTCATTTATCTATAATTTTTATTATTTTATTATTTGCAACTGATTACTATTCCATTGTGTATATATACCATATTTTAGTCCATTCATGTACTGGTTGGCTTCTACGTCCATTCCGTGTCCTAGCTATTGGGAGCAGAGAAGCAATGAACATGGTTGTGGAAGCATCTTTGTAGTAGGATAAGGTACAGGTGTATGTATGCTCAGGAGTTCTGTAGCTGGGCCACATACTAGTTCTCTTTCTGTTTTTGTTTTAGAAACCTCTAGGCCAATTTCTAAAATGATGACAGTAGTTTACACTTCCACCAACACTGAATAAGGCTTCCCTTATAGCCCCCTGAACAGAAGCAATTGTTATTCGTATTCCCAAGGAAGATAGTTCTGACTGGGGTGAGACAATCTTAAAGTGTTAACCTGCATTTTCCTGGTGACAAGCACGACTTAACTGTTCACTAGCCTTTTGTATTTCTTCTTGGAAGAATTTTCTGCTCAGTCTAAGGCCCATTTTTTAAACTTTTAAACTTTTTAAACTTTACTTATTTTATTTTATATGTGTGAGTGTTTTGTTTGTATGTATTTGTGTGTGTGTCTGTGTCTGCATCTGTGTACACGTATGTGTATATGCCATATGTATACTGGTGTTCATAGAAGAAAGGATGGCATCAGATCCTCCTTGACCTGGATTTATGAACGGTTATGAGGCCTGGGTCCTCTGAAAAAGCAGGAAGTGCTCTGAACTGCAGAGTTATCTCTCCAGCGGCCCCACAAACACTCAATGACACATTTTGACTGAGATGTTTATTTTCTTTATGTTATTTTTGTTTTATTCTGTTTTGAGCTCTCTTTATGAATTATCAACACTAATTCTCGGGTAGATGGATGAAAAGCTGATAAAGATTTCTCCTGTTATGTGGGCTGACTCGTCTCGCTGAACAGTTTTCTTCGGTACACAGGTGCCATTTGTCAATTGTTCATCTTATTTCCCACACCGCTGGAGTCCAGAAAGTCTAGACTCTGCCTACGAATTGAAGCCTAACCCCCCTTGGCAGTAATTTCATTGTCTCGGGCCTAACGTTAGCTCCTTAGTGCATCTGGAGTTGAACTTTGTGCAGAATAAGGGGTGGGGTGAGGGGGTTGTTTCATTTTGCTTTTTCTTCGCCATGTTGAAATCCAGTTTTCCCAGCAACATCTACTTGAAATGCTGTTTAATTTCCCGTGTGTGTTCTCTGGCATCTTGAAGGAAAACCAGACAGTTCTAGTTCTGTCCTCTGCTCTATCCCGTGAATCTGTGTTTCTGATTTGTCTCTGTATGGTTGGTTCTGTCCTTATTGCTATGACTCTGCAGTAAGATTTGAAATTTAAACATTGGCAATACTTCCCATCAGATTTATTTTCTTAGCACTGCTTTTGCTGGCTATGCCTGGGATTTTGATGTCTAGTGACTCATTTGCTTACATCAAAAAACATCTTTCATATTGCCTTCCACTTTAAATTTCCTCACCATTATTAAAATACTTTCATAGATAACTAGTGAGATGATTTAAATCAAAATAATTTGTGAAATGTTTTAAGATTTTAAACTCATTTTTAAGAATTTCACATATGTCGATAATGTATTTGGATCAAATCCAACCAGCAATCCTTCTGCTCCAATTCCCCCATATTTTCCCATCACTTTTCCTTGCTGACTTCCTATGCTTTGTTTTTAAACCCACTGAATCTATGAGTGCACCTATACGGACATGAGGGTAGGGCCATTTACTGGAGTTTGTGTATCTTTTCTGGCATCACTTCCTTGAAGAAAATATATTCTAATTCTGCCAACAGTCAGTTGCTAATAGCTCCCCAGCTACAGATGAAACTTCATGAGCCCTTCCTCCCTTCATGTTGGGGCCTGATTTGATCTTGTGAAGTGCTTGAGTATGTATTCACATCTGCTCTGGGTTCATGTATGCAACATTTTCACACAATGCGCAATGAAGACAGTTTCACTTCAGATATCTACTATCTCTGTTTCTGACAATCTTTCTACTCCCTTTCCATAATGATCCTCGAGCCTGGGGGATGGGGTTTTTGATAAAGCTGTCTCATTTAGAGCTGAGCACTCCACAGTCTCTGATTCTCTGCATGTTAACCACTTATGTTACTGTCACCTACTAGAAAATAAGCTTCTCTGATAAGAGTTGAAAGATGACCTAATCAGTGAGTATAAAAGTAAGAACTTAGGAAGTAGTTTATTACTGTATCTATTTAGCAAAATAATACTAGTATGTACTCCCTTCTATGACTTGTGCAGCCATGCATTGGGGGCATAGTTGGCAGTACAAGGCATGAGTTTTATCTTTTAGAGTAGGCTTTAATTCCAATCATAAAGTGTTTGGTTACTCCCATAAAACTCATGCCAATCATTATTGTTGCTCACAGCGTTCTCAACAGGATAAGACTGTTGTTGACTTTTATTCCCTGATATCATACTTAGCACCTTCCAGCACTATGAAAGATAACAAGTCAGGATGAAGTTTCAGGTCAGTGCCAGCTTGTGTTTCTCATGTCCTGAGACTCAACAGTGTTCTATTTTCAACAATGTCTTCCCTTCAAGCTCTAACAGGTACCTAAGAGCGCTGGCAATAGTTTGAAGTGTTTGGGGAGGTCTACGAGAAACAACAACTTACAATGATGTATCCTAAACATGACATTGAGATTTTAGTTGGTTTTTTTTTATTTTGTGTGTATGAGTGCTTTGGCCACCTGCATGTTGTGGACCATGTACATGGCTTGTGCCTAAGGAGTTAAGAGTAGGACATTAAATCTCTTAGAACTGGACTTTCAGATGATTGTGAGCCAGCCTGTGTATTCTGTGGACTGAACTTGGGTCCTCTTCAAGAGCAGCAAGTGCTGATAACTGCAGAACCATCTCCCCAGCCTCTGGCATGGGGCTCTTTCAATAGTCAGCCCTGGTATTTTGGAAATGTATTGTCCCCCTGTTGCAGGCAACTCCATTTCAACTCCTTTTATGTAGGTACATGTCTTTAAGGGGGTTTCTGCAGTTGCAGGTTTCCATAGAGTTCTTAAATGTCCTTAGTGTCAGTGATCTCTCCCAAAGGTGCTCTTCTACCAGCTTCCCACCCCATGCCCCAATTAACCCTTCCTGTTCCATTATTTTTGTTTCCTCCTTCATGTCTCCTGTGTTCTATCCCCATTCACTTGAGATTTGTCCCCCAATAATGGATCCTTACTAATCTCCTGACCTCTATGTGTAGTCCAAATGAAACACATATATCAAAAAATAAAAGACTAGAATATATATGAGAGATAATATATATTACTTGTCTTTCTGGGTCTGGTTTACCTCATTCAATATGATTTTTCTCTTTCTATCCATTTACCTACATATTTCATAATTTCATTTTCTTTATAGCTGAATATTATTCCATAATGAATATGTACCATATTTTTATTTTCTATTAATCTTTTGAAGGATACATGAGTTGTTTTCACTTCTTAACTGCTGTGAATAGAACAGTAATGAACACAGCTGAGCAAGTATCTGTGGATAGGATGTTGAGTCTGTGGGTGCAGTGGTTTGAATAAAAATGGCCCCCATAGGTCCATAGGGAGTGGCACTATTAGGAGGTGAGGCCTTGTTGGCATAGGTGTGGCTTCATTGGAAGAAGTAGGTCACTAGAGTGTAAGCTTTGAGATCTTAGAAGCTCAGGCCTAGTGGCTCATTGTCTCTTCCTGCTGCCTGCAAAACCAGAGTAGAACTGACAGCTGTGTCTCCGTCATCATTTCTGCCTGCATGCCGCCATGCTTCCCACCCTGACATTAATGGGCTGAACCTTTCAACCATAAGCCAGCCCTAATTAAATGTTTTCCTTTATAAGTGTTGCCATGACTGTGGTTTCTCTTCACAGCAATAAAATCCAAACCATGACAGAAGTTGGTACTAGGGAATGGAGTATTTCTGTGATAGCTCTGACCATGCTTTTGTTTGGAGAACTGTGGACCTTGGGCCTTTGGATTATAAAAACAGCTGAATACTTTAAGTGGTGCTTAATGGGCCATACAAGTAGGAGCATGGAAGGGAGTGGTGATGAGTGTGTTTTGAACTGTGGAGGCCTGGCTCAAGAAGTTTCAGAAGAGAAGATATTAATATATGGCCTAGAAATCATTCTTGTGGTATTTTGGTGAAGAATGTGGCTGCTTTCTTCCCTTGTCTAAAAAATCTGCCTGAAGCTAAATTGAGTATTTATGGATTAAAAGCTTTGGCAGACAACCCAAACACCTGGCATTAGCTGTGTATGTGGCTGTTAGTGTTCACTCTTATAAGATCTATAGTGAAAATTGACTGGAGCCATAAGCCTAAGCGACCCTTGACACACATGCTGCCATATTTGGGCTTCTCTCCTCTTTTCTTAGATCTAGGCCTTGCTTAAGTCTCCATAGCACCAGAACCTCTTCTCACAAATACCAGAACCTCTTCTCAGATATCAGGTGAATGAGCTGCAGTTAAGCAATTAGGCAGTTAGGCAAGAGTAAATAGATAACCCCCAGAACAACATTCCCTGATGGCTGAACAGACCATAATTAAGTCCCTTCCTGCTTTCAACCCCCTTTGCTTACCTATATATGCCTTAAGAGAAAAAATAAAATTTTGGAGCTTGATCAGACATCCTTCTTGTTCTCATTCTTTGTGTCTCTTGTCCCTCTCATTCACCAGCTCTCCCTTTAGGTCCCCGTTGAGGACCCTGATGGCTGGGGCACCTGGAGCCCAATCATGGGACTGAAGCCACGAGGGGCTCAGCAAACGTCGCACCCAGGCAAGCTGGCTGACATTGGACCACCGAAGCGCATTTGGTCATGAGTGAGGAGATCGCAATGGGACCACCCTCCCATGAGACAGATCTGAGGAGAGACATTTGGTGTCAACACAAGGTGAGTGATTCACCATGGGACAAGCATTTAGTAAACAGGACCTGTTTATTTCGGGTTTGAAAGAATCTCTCAAGACACGAGGAACTAGGGTAAAGAAAAAGGATCTTAAAATTTTTTTTGACTATATTGGGGACATTTGTCCTTGGTTTCCTCAAGAGGGAACTATAGATGAAAAAAGATGGAAACAAATAGGGAATTGTTTAAGAGATTATTATCAAACTTTTGGCCCTGAGAAGGTGCTTGTTCAGGCCTTTTCTTATTGGAACTTGATAAATGATATCCTAAAGGTTTATAATAATTCCCCAGATACACAGAAATTAATAGAAACGGGAGAACAGGCTCTCAAATGTGCCTCCCATCCACCATCAGTCTGTCATTCCATTACCATCGATATACCTGAGACAGCTAAACCTGACCCTCTACCTTTAGGAAATAAGGACCTTAAAACTCCTAAAAGCCCCCAACATATTTATCCCTCCCTAAAAAATACTGATGACAACCTTACCCATGAAAAGAGGGCCTCTTTGGAGGAGGAGGTGGTGAGATATAATAGTCCCGATTGGCCATCCTCCCTGTCCTCCTTCCCCACGAAACCCCCGCCCTATAAATCCTCTTCTGTAACCCGGCCCTCAGCCGCAGTCACTGCCCACCTTTTTGTGCTCCTGTCTTGGACGGGGATTCTGCCTTCCACCTCCTTGAAAAAGTCAAAAGCCACCAGTTGACAGAGGTCTCCTCCTTAAGAGAGGTCCTTCAACAAAAAACGGGAACACTTACAGCTAATTAAAGAACTCCGAGAGGTGGATGCGGAATTAAGCACCCTTTCCCTGGGGGAAACTTCAAATGCATGTCCCCCTCTGCCAAACTCTGATACAAAAATAAAATCTAAAAATAAGTTTAAAGACAAAGGGACCCTATTCACTTTTCTGGTCACCGGTAGCAGGGCTGACCCCGCCCAAGATTCCGAGAATACCCCAGCACCTTCTGCCCTTCAGGCATCGGGGAAGAAAGGTTGGACTCCCATCAAGAGAATTCTGAGCTCCAGGAAGCTCAGTCTGAAGGCTCAGCCTCAGACACAGACAAAATGGAGGAACAAAATACCCAAAAATACAGACGCCTCAGCCTAAAGCATCTAAAAGAGCTCAAAGCAGCAGTCATAAGTTACGGCCCCACAGCCCCCTATACTCTGGCCCTTTTGGAGAACTTGAGCGATCGTTGGCTTACCCCTAATGATTGGTACTTCCTGGCTCGAGCTGCACTTACAGGTGGAGATTACGTCTTATGGAAAACTGATTTTGTTGAAAATTGTAGGGAGATGGCCCAACGCAATGCTGAAAAAAACATTCTCCAAAAAATGGACCCTCAAAAAAACTCCTAGGTCATAGTCCCTATGAAAAAAATGAAACCCAAGCTCGCTACGCCCCTGGCCTTTTAACACAGATTCAGCATGCAGGACTTAAAGCCTGGAAACACTTGCCCCCAAAAGGGACCTTTACCACCTCCCTGGCTAAAATTAGACAAGGACCAGACGAGTCTTATAGTGATTTTGATGCCGCAGAACGGCTCGTAGGCGGTGGTGAAAGCGAAAGCACCACACCTTGCTAGGTCAGACATCTCTGATTACATAAGGCTATGTTCTGGGGTTGGTGCTGCCCATGCCATGGGCCTTGCCATTGGTCCCACCCTTCACGAAGCCAACAGGGACAGCCATCCATCCCGAGGCCTGTTTTAATTGCAAACAACTGGGCCATTTCTCCAGGGAATGTACAGCTCCTAGAGCCCAGCACCCTCCCCCCACTAGCCTGTGCCCGCGCTGTCATTGGGGCAAACACTGGGCTTCTGAATAGCGGTCAAAAACGGATGTGCAAGGTCAACCCCTGCCTCCCAAGCAACAGGGAAACTTCCAGAGGGGCCAGCCCCTGGCCCTTACCCAGAGGACAAGCGGGGGTGGGGGGGTGAGGGGGGTGGGGGGTGTTTAAGGTTTGTCCCCCCCCACACCCAGCCGCACCCTCTCCCCGACCCAAACAATCCATCTCAGACCTCTGGCAGGCTACAGCAGGGAGCACAGGGCTGGACCTCTGTTCCTCCACCCAATCAATATTAACCCCTAAAATGGGAACCCAACTCCTTAACACGGGTGTGTACGAGCCCCTGCCTCAGGACACCTTTGGTCTCATTATTGGCAGAGCCAGCTCTTCCCTCCAAGTTTTTCCTGGGATCATTGACAATGATTACACAGGAGAAATAAAGATTCTTGCCTCCTCGGGCTCTGGCACTATTTCCCTCCAGCCAGGAACCCGCATTGCTCGGCTGCTGTGGCTCCCCCTCCAACAATTTAATGCCAGGTACAAAAAATTTGCTCGACAGGATGCTGGTCCGGGCTCCTCCAAGGCTTACTGGATGCATCAGGTCTCCCTGGAGTAGCCTTTACTTACTCTGAAATTAAATGGAAAATCTTTCCAGGGTATCTTAGACACTGGCACTGATGCCACCGTCATTTCAGAAAAAGATTGGCCCACCTTGTGGCCTCTCACCCCATCCTTGACCTACCTTAAAGGTATTGGCAAAACCTCCAACCCTCAACAGAGCTCTCAGGTTCTCAGATGGACCGACGAAGAGGGCAACTCTGGGACTGTTTTGCCCTATGCTGTTACAGGCTTGCCTATCAACCTCTGGGGTCTAGATATCTTTGCCCAAATGATTGTCATCATGAGTAGCCCCAATGAGGTTATCACCCATCAAATGCTTAAACAAGGCTACCTTCCTGGCAAAGGACTAGAAAAACATTCACAGGGGATTAAGACTCCTAATTCCATCACCCTCAAAAATGATAGAGCAGGACTGGGTTCCATGTTGGAACCAGACCCATCACCCTCTCAAAATTTACATTAATGGCCGTTGACATTCCTGTACCCCACGCAGATAAAATCACTTGGAAATCCGACGATCCTGTGTGGGTTGATCAATGGCCCTTAACTGGTGATAAGATCGCAGCTGCCTTAATGTTAGTGCAGGAACAATTTGCCACAGGTCATATTGAACCTACCAGTTCTCCATGGAATACTCCCATCTTTGTTATAAAAACAAAAAATCTGAAAATGGAGGCTATTACAAGATCTTAGAGCCATAAATAAGACTATGGTTCCTATGGGGGCTTTGCAGCCTGGCCTGCCCTCCCCAGTAGCCATCCCTACAGGGTACCATAAAATAGTTATTGACTTAAAAGATTGTTTCTTTACCATCCCTTTACATCCGGAAGATAAACAGCACTTCGCCTTTAGCATACTAGGATTAATTTTCAGGCCCCTATGCCCCATTTTCAGTGGAAGATCCTGCCACAGGGAATGGCCAATAGCCCCATGCTCTGTCAAAAATATGTAGCTCAGGCCGTTGATCCCCTCAGAGCCAGATGGCCCCACATTCATATCGTTCATTATATGGATGATATCTTGCTTGCAGGTGCAGATAACACCCAGCTCCTTCAATGCTATCAGGAGTTGTCCCATACTCTCACTTCGGGGACTGCACATAGCCCCTGATAAAGTTCAGTTGGCCGATCCTTGCCTCTAGTTGGGGTTTGAGCTTTTTCAACAAAAAGTCCTGACCCCAAAGGACCAGCTAAGGACTTCTCACCTTCAGACCCTAAATGATTTCCAAAAACTGATAGGGGATATCCAATGGCTCAGACCCTATCTAAAACTTACCACGGAAAAACTGACTCCCCTCTTTGACATCCTAAAAGGCCATCCCAATCCCTCGTCTGTCAGAAGCTAACACCATCAGCAGAACTGCCCTTAATTAGTAAATAAGGCCATCTGAGATCAAACAGCCTTCTGCATTTCCTACTCTGAACCCTTGCCGTATGCCGTGTTTGCCACACCCCATGCCCCTACCGGAGTGTTTTGGCAACAAGTCTTTACCCCTGCTAGGGGTGCATTTGCTGACCTCTCCTACCAAGGTTCTGGCCCCTTATCCATCCCTGGTGGCTAGGCTAATAGTTAAAGGCAGAGAATTGAGTCGCCAATATTTTGGAAAGGATCCCGACTCCCTGATTGTTCCTTATACCCAGGAGCAACTGGATTGGTTATTACAAACTACAGATGAATGACCCATTGCCTGTTCCTCATTCCTTGGAACAATTGATAACCATTACCCCGCCGATCCCCTGCTACAGTTCCCAAGGATTCACCCTTTTGTTTTTCCCAATATAACATCCCCCCAGTCCTTGAATGAGGCATCCTTGGTTTTTACAGATGGTTCAGCCAACAGGACCACTGCCTATGTCATAGATGGCAAAGCGACCTCTTGCCCTTTCCCCTGCTCCTCTGCACAGCTTGTAGAACTATGTGGTTATACGGGTATTTCAATTATTAAGTTCCAAACCCTTTAATTTGTATACAGACAGAGCCTATGTAGCCCATTCCGTCCCCCTACTGGAGACAGTCCCCTTTATTAAGCCTTCCACCAATGCAGCCCCACTTTCCCTCCAGCTTCGGTCATCAGTTTCTGCCAAACAACACTCCTTTTTCATTGGACACCTTCAAGCTCACCTAAAACTACCTGGCCCTTTGGCTGAGGGAAATGCCTTGGCTGATGCGGCAACTCAGCTGGCCTTCCCAGTCCTTATAGGTTCCCTTTCTTTTTTGTTTTTTTTTTTATTTTTTTTTTCCGAGACAGGGTTTCTCTGTGTAGCCTTGCACCTTTCCTGGAACTCACTTGGTAGCCCAGGCTGGCCTCGAACTCACAGAGATCCGCCTGCCTCTGCCTCCCGAGTGCTGGGATTAAAGGCATGCGCCACCACCGCCCGGCTGTAGGTTCCCTTTCTTAGGCTGCCCAGGTGCGTTCTCTTCATCACTTGAATGCCCATTCCCTTCGCCTGCTTTTTAAAATCACCCGAGAACAGGCTCGTGAGATTGTAAAGGGCTGACCCAACTGCACTATTTCCCTACCTGTTCCACATCTGGGGGTTAATCCTAGGGGCTTAATCCCGAATGAGATTTGGCAAATGGATGTTACTCATCTAACTGAGTTTGGTAAGCTTAAGTATATACATGTCATGATTGATATGTTCAGAGGCTTTATCTTTGCCTCACTCCAAGCTGGAGAGGCCTCCAAAAATGTCATTTCCCATGTTCTTCAGTGTCTCTGTATTAGGAAAACCTAAAGTAAGTCATAAAAACTGATAATGGCCCGAGATATACCGGAAAAAATTTCAGTCCTTTTTCCAGCAGCTCCAAATTAAACATGTCACTGGCATTCCGTATAACCCTCAAGGACGGGGCATTGTGGAGCGGGCCCACCAAACACTTAAAGTAACTTTACAGAAACTCAAAAGGGGAGACCTTCATGTCATTAAGGGCAGCCCCAGGAACCTTCTTAATCATGCCTTATTTGTCCTTAATTTCCTTAACCTGGATAAAAATGGCAAAACCGCTGCTGATTGCATATGGCATCCCAGTACACATAGAGGCCATGCTATGGTAATGTGGAAGGATCCATTGACCTCTCAATGGAAAGGACCCAACCCAGTTCTCATTTGGGGCCGTGGACCCGCTTATATTTATGATGACCAAGAAGGGGCGCCCAGATGGCTCCCAGAATGACTCCTAAAGCAAGTCAACACTAACCAGTCACCCAGGGACGAGGATAGACCCTGAGGTCGTTCCCCTTTCATTCTCCTTTTTTACAGATGCTGATGAAGAAAAAACTGGGAGAATCTCCCTAGATACTCTGGATCTTGCTGCTGCCTGTACCTTCTTATCAGGACCAGAGACTGGTCGCCACATCCCTGTTTGCATGGCGCTTTTATTTGACCGAAAATTATACTGATTATGCTAAGACACAGACCTTTGGCCATTTGTTGGCTACCACTGACTGCCCCTTGCAGTGATACCAGAATCCCATTTCACTCAACTTCACTGATTTCCATAGAAAGCCCCTGCGAGGTGGCCCCTGCTATCTGTTTTTTGTACGATCAGACTGTCCACAATTGCAAAATTTATTGAAGGGAGGAAAGCGTAGGATGCTCCTATTCTTACTGCAAAATTCATGATGCCATTCCTCCTGCTAAGGGACAGGTAACTGGGAGAGAATGGAACGGCCCTAAATTTTATAAGACATCTACAGGGTATTCCCTAGTGGTTCGGGACCTATGGGACTCGCGATGGACTAGTCCAGTAGAAGGAGCCATGTACATGATCCGAATGGCCAGCTGGCCTAGCTCCAGACTTTACATTTGGCACTCTTATGTACAAGTACAATCTACCGTCCATCATAATATCCTTATACAGGAGAAAAAAATTAAAGACACAACTATCATTCCCCTCCTCTCCATTTTCTTGGCTTTCCCTCCTCTGAGAAGGCCTTATGTTTGCCAGTGTTACTGGTATTGGGAATCTCTCACAGTGTTTCCTATGTGCGGCCCTGAGGCATCCTCTCCTGATAGCAGTGGCCCTGCCGAGGGTCCTTAATTGCACCACCACTGATAATTCCCATGACTTCCACCCCATCCCTGAAGTACCCTTGTTTCTTGACCCAGGTCCTCCAAGTTTGATTTTTGCTTTTCCAATGTTTCCCTTCCCTCTTGCAATCAGACCATATTACCCAGTCATCCTTTTGCTCACCCTGGGTTTTTCTTTTGGTGCAACGGCACTCTATCAAAAAATTTAACCATCCCTATCTCACAGGAGGACATGCTCTGCCTACCTGTCACTCTGGTCCCACAACTTATGCTCAGGACCTCTGCGGAGTTCTTGGGATGGGATGCCCCCCAGCCCAAGCAAAAAAGAGCTGTCTTCTTGCCCCTTGTGACCGAAATTTGCCACCTCTCTGGTTTCTGCAGGCCTGGCAGGAGGAGCCCTGGGTCACTTCCTCATAACAATGGCTCACCTATCCAAACAACTTAAGATAACTTAAGGCTTCTGCAGTGTCCTTGTTCTCCCTTCAGAGGCAGCTAACCTCTCTTGCACAGGTTGCCCTACAAAACTCACGGGCCTTGGACCTATTGACAGCAGAAAAGGGTGGGACATGCCTTTTTCTGAGGGAAGAATGTTGTTATTATATTAATGAGTCTGGAATGGTAGAAACCCAGATAAATAAGCTACATAAACTTAGCCTAGAGCTACACAAGCAGCCATTCTCTGCCGTGGCAGATGACTGGTAGAGATTATCCATGTTCTCCCTTTTGATTCCTCTCGTAGGACCATTAGTCAGCATTTTGTTATTCGTAACTTTGGGTCCCTTTGTAATTGGCAGGCTAGCCCAATTCATCAAAAAACAAATAGACTCCCTGGCATTAAAACCTATACAGGTCCATTATCATCAGCTTGATCTTGCTGATCAAGGCCACATGGAGCCTTTGGGCGATGACTATCCTTGGGGAACTGCATGAAAACCCAGACACATGCAAGATTGCCCCACTTGGGAAGAGCTTGAGTACCAAGAAAGGTTCAAGGCCAATGGCACTGCAGGGGGAGGACCAAACTTTCTGCCTCTGGGTCCCACAAGGAATATCCCTGATTGCATAGGGATTGGTGTCTAAAGATGAAAATACACCGGAGGATCAGGGCAATGCTTCCCCTCCTTGGTTAACGCCCATCACCACCAGGCGAATTTATACCGCCACCTTGGACCTACATAAATAATTAAAAGGGAGGAGATGACGGGAGCCATAAGCCTAAGCAACCCTTGACACACATGCTGCCATATTTAAGCTTCTCTCCTCTTTTCTTAGATCTAGGCCTTGCTTAAGTCTCCATAGCACCAGAACCTCTTCTCAGATATCAGGTGAATGAGCTGCAGTTAAGCAATTAGGCAGTTAGGCAAGAGTAGATAGATAACCCCCAGAGCAACATTCCCTGATGGCCCATAATTAAGTCCCTTCCTGCTTGCAACCCCCTTTGCCTACCTATATATGCCTTAAGAGAAAAAATAAAATTTTGGAGCTTGATCAAATGTCCTGTCTTGCTCTCATTCTTTGTGTCTCTTGTCCCTCTTATTCACTGGCCTTCCCTTTAGGTCCCCGTTGAGGACTCCACTGGCCAGGGCAGAAAATGAGCAAGCTGAGCAAGGAAAAATACAAAATATATAGTTTGAGGGAAAAAGAGGCACCAGGAAGTGAAAAATTGCTAAGTCCTTTGTTCAAGGAGATAAACAGATTAAAGAAAAGCCTGGTGTTAAATAAAATAAAGAGAGTGGTGACCTCAGGGCAAGCTACCACCCAGCTAAGCATCCAACTTGTGAAAAGGAATTAAATATTTAGTGTTGGGTGTAGTGTTGTATACTTTTAAACCCAGCACTACAGAGTTTGAGGCCAGCCTGGTCAACAGAGTGAGGTACAGAAGAGCCAAGCTTAGGTAGTGATGGAAACCATCAAAAACAGAAAGCCAGTGAAAATGTATTTGAAAAAGGAGGCTATATCCCAGCCCCAGCAAGTAGCAAAACTTGACAGCTTTAGCAATATGGTTCTGGCTTTAGAGGCAAGGATAAAAGAAAGGGGTTTTGGAATCTCCCTTCAAAGCTAAGAAAACTGTTGAGGCCAGGCGTGTGTCGGGGGTGTCCCTGTGTGGAGGCCTAGAGAGGCCATTGTGTGAAGTTGTGAAGGTAAAACCTGGAATGCCTTGAATACCCCAAAACATTGGAGATACCAGAGCCATGGGATCTCTGCCAAGGAGAACTGTTAACAGGGAGTGCATCAGTCCAGAGAAAGAAGTGTGTTGTAGTCAACAATGCTGAAAGGAGTTGGAGATCTGAAGAGTGCTTTGACATCAGACATGGAGATGCAGAGTTTGGAGTTTACCCGGCTGGTTTTTTGTTTTGTTTTGGTCTGGTACTTCTGCACTATGCTCCCTTTCTTCACCATTGGAATGGTAATATATATTCTGTGCCACTGTATGTTGGAAGTATGTGATCTGATTTTTTTTTCATTTTAATTTTAAAGGGGATTACAGTTACAAGACTGAATGAGTCTCAGAAGAGACTTTGAACTTTGGATTTTTAAACAGTGCTGATACTGTGATAGATTATGTGGACTTTTAAAGTTGGACTAAATGCATTTTTCATTATGTTATGTTTACAAGCCAATGAGGATCAGGTGGTGGTTTAAATAAATAATGCCCTCCATAAGTCCATAGGGGGTGGCATTACTAGGAGGTGTGGCCTTATTGGAGTAGGTGTGGCTTTATTGGAGGAAATGTGTCACTAAGAGGTGGGATTTGAGTTTTCAGAAGTTCAAGCCAGTCCTAATGGCTCACTGTCTCTCTCTTCTGACTGTGTGTCCAGAAGTAGAACTCTCAGCTACCTCTTCAGTAACATGTCTGCCTACACGCCACCATGTTTCCTGCTATGATAACGAACTACACCTCTACACTGGAAGCCAGCCCCAGTTAAGTGTTTTCTGTACAGGAGTGGCTGTGACCATGGTGTCTCTTTACAGCATTAAAACCCAGACTAAAGCAATGGGAATATGTCAAGGAGTGGTATAGTTCAGTCATGTAATAGATTTATATTTAGCTATCTGAGAATTCTCAACACTGATTTTCAGAGTGTCTACACCACTTTCAATCACAAATGAGGGTTCTCTGTTACACACTTCGCCCTCTGAAATTTGTTGTCTGTTTTTTCTGGGAATGTTTTGTTTTGCTTTGTTTTTGTAGTAGTAGTATTTCTTATTAGTCTTTGTCATTCTGATGAATAAAATCAAATCTCAAAGTTGTTTTGATTTGTTAGAGATGATGAACTTTTTTTTTAGATATTTCTTATTCGTTATTTTTCTTCCTTTAAGAACTCTCTGTTCAGATCCCAGACCCATTTTTTTTTTCATTTTTCTTTATTAAGAAATTTTCTACTCACTCCACATACTACCCACAGGTCCCACCTCCTCCCTCCTCCAACCCCCAGCCCTCTCTCCCAAGCCACCCCACATCCTCACATCCCCCAAATCAAAGTCTCCCATGGGGAGTCAGCAGAGCCCAGCACACTGAGCCTAGGCAGATCCAAGCCCCTTCCCACTGCACCAAGGCTGTGCAAGGTATCACACCACAGGCACCGGATTCCCAGAAGCCTGCCCATGCACCAGGGACAGATCCCGATCCCCTGCGTGGGTGCCCCCAGACAGTTCGAGCCTAGTCCAGTCCCATGGGGGCTCCACAGACACCAGTCCACAGTTCATGGGCTTCCACTAGTGTGGTCTGAGGCCCATTTTTAGTGGATGTTTTTATTTTTAACTTTGTTTTCTAAGGTCTTTTATTTAGTCTTGTTATTAATCCACTGTCAGATGTCTAGCTGGCAAAAGTTCTCTAACATTGAGTGGCCTCCTCTTCACTGAGTTAATTGTTTCCTTAGCTATACAGAAACTTTTTAGTTTTTTGAAGTACCTCTTTTTAATTGTTGACTTTAAGTCCTGGAAAAATGGGGTCCTATTGAGAAAGTCCTTTCCTACACCTCTATCACATAGGGTAATACCTATGTTTTCTAACAGTTTCAGTGTTTTACATTTAGATCTTTGAGAACTCTCCCTTTAGTTCCATAACCCAAATTTTATTTAACTCACTGGTTTTCTTGACGTTTAGAATATTTTTAGTTGTTTCTATATTCTAGGCACTATCTCTCCATAAGATGTATAATTTTCTTGTTATATATGCTGCCTGTTCACTTAATTGTCTTTGACTTGCACAAGCTTTTTTTGGTTTAATGAAATTCCATTTGTCATGTTGTCTTAATGCCTATTCTACTGGTGTTCTGTTCAGAAAGTTCTAGTCTTTGCATATGGTTGAAGCTAATTCCCCACTTTCTCCTCTGTCCAGTGTGTTAGGTCTTATGTCAAGGTCCTGATCCACTAGAAGTTGATTTTTCTGAATGGTGAGAAATACTTACCTACTTTCCTTTTCTACACATAGCTATCCAGTTTAGCCATCACTATTTGTTAAAGAGGCAGTCCTTTCTACAAAGCATATTTTTAGCCTCTTTGTCAAAAAGTGGCTGTAGAATTGTTGCTTTATATCTGGGTCCTCAGTTCTATTCCATTGATCATTGTCTCTGCTTTAATACCAGTACTATGGATTCTGTTTTTGTCTTGTTTTTGTTTTTCTTTTTGACTATGGCTCTCCAGTATACCTGGAAATCAGGCATGGTTATACCTCCATCCGTTTTTAATATTTTTCTGGATTTTTTTTTTTTGCTATCATGGGTCTTTTGTATGTCCATATAAATTCTGGGCTTTTTTTCAGTTTTGTGAATAACTTTGATAGAATTTTGATGGGTATTTCTTTAAATATTGATAATGTGTCCATCTTCACAATATCAATCCTACCAATCTAATAGCACAGGAGGCCTTTCCAACTTCTGGAATGTGGAAAGGCTACAAATTTTGTGTATTAACTTTGTATCCTGTTAGTTGGCTGATATGTTTATGCAAGGCAAATTGCTAAATGGTCTTATTAATAAAAACCTGGAGCCAGATATTGTAGTGAGTTCTAAAAGATCAGAAAAGCAGAACAAGTCACAGCCAACCTCACCTCAACAAGTCCTCATCCAATCCTGTTTCCACAAATCCTCAGACTGAAAGCATCAGAGTCCTCACCCAAATGGATCTCAGCTGAACTACTGCTAAAAGCCTAAAAGCTTAAAAGTCTCTAGTTCCTGGTCCTCATGTCTTATATACCTTTCTGCTTCCTGCCATCACTTCCAGGGATTAAAGACGTGTGCCTTTCCAAAGCAAGACATAAAATCTCAAATCCTGGGATTAAAGGCATGTATGTTTCCCAAGCAAAGATATGAGATCTCAAGTGCTGGGATTAAGGGTGTGTGCCACCATGCCTAGCTCTGTTTCCAGTGTGGCCTTAAACTCATAGAGATCCACATGGATCTCTGCCTCCAGCATGCTAGGATTAAGGGTGTGTGCCACCACTGTCTGGCCTCTATGTCTAATCTAGTGGCTGTTCTATTCTCTGACCCCAGATAAGTTTTATTAGGGTACACAATAAATTGGGGGATACAATATATCACCACATTCCCCATTTTTGTCTAAAATAATAAAAGGTTATAACTAATATAAGAAAAACTATATCCAATAAAAACAATAAGTATATACAATATATACACTCAAGAATTACATTAAAATGTCTAGTCCATTAACATTTGATATATTCAGAGGAAAAAACTCCATTATATACATTAACAATGTCCAGTCAACTAACATTTGACAAATTCAGACAAAAAATTCATTATTTATCCTATTTTAGTGAGTCTAATACAAAATTTGTATATAATATACAAAAATCCATCCAACGTAAAATATTTAAAACAAGTAGTTATTTTATAAAAGTAGAATCAATAATCTACCTTTTTATCTTATCATATCCATATTCTCTCTTTTTCCTTTTCATAGTTGATTCAATAATCTACCTCTTATCTATATCATCTTTTTACTTTTTCTTTTTGAAAAAAATGCTAACTCTAATCTCCTTTGTTTAGCTTTTTTTCCTGACCATTAACAATAACAACTTCTAACCAACCATCAAAAACAATGACAATATCCATAACTCATTAAAGACCAAAAACCATCCACCCCACCTCTTGGAAATGTGGACATCATGTTCTTAAAATTACTTCCTGGTGTCTGGGGGGAAAGACATCTTTATATATATATATTATAATTAACTTAATTTCACATATCAGCCACAGATTCCTCCATCCTCCCTCTTCCCACCTCCCAGCACTCCCCCCCAATCCACCCCTCATTCCTACCTCCTCCAAGGCAAGGTCTCCCCTGGGAGTCAGCCCAGCCTGGTAGACTCAGCCGAGGCAGGTCCAGTCCCCTCCTCCCTACACCAAGCCTGAGCAAAGTGTCCCAGCATAGGCCTCGGGCTCCAAAAAGCCATGTCAACATGTAGAAGACTGCAAATAGATCCATATCTGTCACCATGCACAAAACTTAAGTCCAAGTGGATCAAAGACCTCAACATAGATCCAGTTACTCTGAACCTGACAGAAGAAAAAGTAGGAAGTAGTCTTGAATGCATTGTCACCAGAGACCACTTCCTAAATATAACACCAGTAACACAGACACTGAGAGAAACAATTAATAAATGGGACCTCTTGAAACTGAGAAGCTTTTGTAGGGCAAAGGACATGGTAAATAAGACAAAAAGACAGCCTACAGAATGGGAAAAGACCTTCACCAACCCCACATCTGACAGAGGGCTGATATCCAGAATATATAAAGAACTCAAGAAATTAGACATCAAAATACCCAACAGTCCAATTAAAAAATGGGCTATAGAGCTAAACAGAGAATTCTCAACAGAAGCTCAAATGGCTGAAAGACATTTAAGGAATTGCTCAACATCCTTAATCATCAGGGAAATGCAAATCAAAACAATTCTGAGATACCATCTTACACCCATCAGAATGGCTAAGATCAAAAGCACTGAAGACAGCTTATGTTGGAGAGGATGTGGAGCAAGGGGAACACTCCTCCACTCTTGGTGGAAATGCAAACTCGTACGGCCACTTTGGAAATCAGTATGGTGCTTTCTTAGAAAATTGGGAATCACCCTCTCTCAAGACCCAGCTATACCACTCTTGGGCATATACTCAAGGAATGCTCAATCATACCACAAGAACACATGCTCAACTATGTTCATAGCAACATTATTTCTAATAGCCAGGACCTAGAAACAACCTAGATGCCCTTCAACTGAAGAATGGGGAAAGGCATCTTTAGGGGATCCTGAAAAGAAAAAATTTGAGTTAATTGTCAAGTCCTGGGAGGGTTAGCTGTCCCTATCATTTGTCCAGTCTCTGCATAATGGGAAAGTGCAGAGCTTATCTCAAGTCCTTTCTTGAGTAGTTTATGAAGCTGGATCATCTAAACTAGCCATCTAAAAATTTTCCTGAGTAGTTTGTAGTCCAAAGCCAATCTTTAGGTGGTATTAATCAGTTTAATGGCTTTATCATAGTCCATGTGAAATCATCATTGTGGGATCCCATCATCTTTTTGGAGATTTCAAAGTCACTGTTAGGTATGGTCATGGTTCTCTTCAGAAATTTTTTTGTGCCTACTCTGTGGTTCAGAGGATTGTTAGTTTTGATTTGTGCTGGTATAGCCATGATGGCCATAACTTCTAGCAAATGCGTGATTACAGAATCAGCCTTTTCAGAACTCAGAGCAGTTGCCCATTGAAATCCTGAATAGGTATCAATGGTGTGGTGTACATATTTCAGTTTTTCAAATTCTGCAAAATGAAACACATCCATCTGCCAGATTTCATTCCTATGAGAACCCTTTTGGTTACATCCTGTTGGTAGTGGAGTCCGATTGTAAAAAGAACAAGTAGGACATTTCCTTATAATTTCCTTGCCTTCTTGCCAGGTTATGAAAAAAATCCTTTTTTAAACCCTTACTATTGACATGATTTTTTTATGAAATTCTGAGGCCTCCAGCACATTTCCTATTAACAGTTTATTGATCTCATCATTATTTTGTACTAGAGGTCCTTGCAGACCTGTATGGGATCAGATGTGAGTTATATATAAGGGATGTTTCCTATTCCTGATTATATCTTGTAACTGAATAAATAACAAAGTTAATTCTGACTCATCAGGGATAAATTCTGCAGTCTCAATATGTAAGACCACTCTTTCAGCATACTGACAGTCAGTAACTATGTTGAGAGGTTCTGAAAAATTCATTAATACCATCAGAATAGCATATAATTCTGATTTTTAAACTGAATTATAAGGACTTTGAACCACTTTGCTTAAATTTTCTAATTTGTAACCTGTCTTTCCTTGTTTCTTTGCATCTGTATAAAACATAGGGGCTCCAGATATGGGTTTCCCATACAGTGCAATGCAGGATCCAGTTAGCTCTCTTTATAAGTTGAATTGTATCATTTTTGGGATATTTGTTGTTAATCTCTCCCAAAAATTACTGCAAGCTCTTTGCCAAAGTTCATTTTCTTCCCATAATTTGTCAATATCATCATTACTTAAAGGTACTTCAATTTCTGCTGGGTCTATTCCTGTTAATTGATGAAGTCTCAATTTTCCTTTTAAAATCAACTCAAAGACTTTTTTCCACATAAATTTTTAATTTTTACTCTGTTTATTTGGTAGAAATATCTATTCAAATATAATATCTTCCCTCTGCATTAAAATTTCTGTAAGAGAATGCTTAGAGGGTAAAATAACCAAAATGTAATCACGCTTTGGATCCACATGATCCACATGTACATCTTGTATTTTCTCTTCCACCAAAGTCAATTCTCTCTCAGCTTGAGCTGATAATTCTCTTGGACTATTTAAGTCCTTGTCACCCTCTAAGATTTTGAACAAATTATTCAGTTCATCATTTTTTTACCCCAACAGTAGTCCTTGGATAGGAAATGTCTCCAAATAATTTTTGAAAGTTATTAAGAGTCCATAATTGATCTCTCGCAATTTGTACCTTTGGGGGTTTAATTTTTTGTAGACCTATTTTGTATCCTAATAATTAATAAAATCTTGCAACTCAAATCTTAAAAGGTCTTATTAAATAAAAAACCCAGAGCCAGATATTGGGGTGAAAAGCTGAGAGATCAGAAAAGCAGAAAGAAGCCAGCCACATTCTTACCAGCTTGGAGAGCCTTTGCCAAAGAATCCTACTTCCTGTAAACCAGCACCTATATGCCTTTCTGTTCTGCCATCTTATTTCCTCTCCACGCAGTTACATCACTTTCTCTTGCAGCCCAGTTCTGTCACTTACTGTCTATCTGTACAGAGCTCCAGACCTTTATGGTTAACTAGGGTTGGAATTTAAGGCATGTGCCACCACACGTGGCTCTGTTCCCAGTGTGGTCTTGAGCTCACAGAGATCCAGACAGATCCTTGCCTCCTGAGTGATAGAATTAAAGGCATGTGCTACCATTACCTGACTTCTATGTTTATTATAGTTTCTGACTTTTTCCTCTGATCCTCAGATAACTTTATTGAAGGACACAGATAAAATTTCACCACATTTCCCCTTTTTTTGTCTAAATAAAAAGTTATTACTAATATAAGAAAAACTATATGCAATAAGTACAATAACCATATACAATATATACAAGCAATAAATACATCAACAATGTCTAGTCCATTTGCATTAGACAAATTCAGAAAAAAATTCCATTATCTATCCTATTTTGGTGAGTCCAAAATGTATCTAGTTCACTTTTTATCCTATTACCAACAGAAAACTATCTTTTGATGTCTTTTAAATTTACACACTTTACACCTCTTTTCCAAATTATTAACAAGAAAAACTATAACTATATAATCTTCAACTCCCTCAAAGACCCATGAAGGAAATAATATTACCTAGTAAAACAAGAAGTGCAAACAAGTGACTTCCAAAAAATGTGTTATGACAGAAACAGCGAGCTGCCTGGACAGTCACCTGAGGTTTCTCTGCAATGTTGGGACATCATCTTCAGCCTACAGACTTAGCATATCTGACAGACTCATTTGTGAAGCAGGATTTTCTAAAGACCCTTCCTACCTTGTCTTGGCAAGGATCAGCAGTCCTTGGTTTTGTGCCCTGCTTGTCCATTTTAGACAGCATACTGTCAACAGTCGATGCAAGGGCAATTTCTTGCCCAGTGGCTAACTTTTGCCACAGTAAAAGTAAACTCTATATGGAGTTTATTCAATGCCCATCACATTCTCTGAAGTAGATTGGTACTGCCAGGAGCAGATACGTCTCATAGTCACAAAAAAAGAAAAATAATCTGTGTTCTTAAAACATCTTAAATGCCATATTCTGTAGATCTCTGAAGGTTTGAAGATGACCTGTCTATCTAAAATATATCCCTGTTTGACCTTGAAAACATACCTAATATGACAAGTTCCATTCTAATGACTAACTACTAACTTTCATTTCTTTATATCCAAATAGTTGGTAATAATAACTTTTAAGGATTAGCAAATGGCATTACATTGTTAAATGGACTGTATAGGTACAATATCTTGAACAAGATTAGAAATATATGTACAATATTTTCCAACAAAATCAATCTCAAATTTGTAGCAATATACATAATTTGTATACAATATACAAAAATCCAATCTAATGTAAAATATTTAAAACTAGTAGTTGCCTTTAAAAGTAGATTCAATAACCTACCTTTTTATCTATATCATACCTATATCCTCTCTTTTTTCTTTTCAGAGTAGATTCAATAATCTACCCTTTATTTGATCATTTCTATATCTTTTTTTCAGAGTAGATTCAATAATCTACCTCTTATCTATATCCTCTTTTTTCCTTTTTTTCCAAACAAGAACCTTAAATCTAATCTCCATTGTTTAGCCTTTTTCCTGACCATTAACAATAACAACTTGTAACCAACCATCTTAAACAATGACAATTTTCCAAAACCCACTGAAAGACCAAACCACCCACCCCACCTCTTGGGAGTGTGTGGGAATGGGGTGTCGTGTTCTTAAAATTACTTCCTGATATTTGGGAGCAAGGGCGTCTTTAGAAGATCCTGAAAAGAAAAATTTTGGGTTAATGGTCAAGTCCTGGGAAAGTTAGCTATATCATTTGTTGTCCAATCTCTGCATAATGTGAAAGTGCAAGGCTTAGCTCAAGTCCTTGCTCAAGTAGTCTGTGAGGCTGGATCATCGCAGCTAGCCATCTCAAAATTGTCCTGAGCAGTTTATAGTCCAAAGTTGATCTTTGGGTGATATTTGTCAGCTTGTGGTACTATTATTGTTCATGTAGAATTATTGTTGTGGGGCCCCATCATCTTTTTGGAGACTTCAAAGTCACTGTTAGGCATGATCATTATTTCGTACAGAAAACTGATAGAGACTCCAACACAAAAACATGTACAGGCAGCTAGATAAAGCCTTTTTTCTAGAATTAATTAGTACTCTATATGTCAATTAATATCATGACAAAAGTTAATATGTAAATATTGTAAATTTTGATATAAAATTCATACCTTAAGAAAAGTTTAAAGAATCAAAATAGAATCAAAGAATTATGAGATTAGTGGCAATAGAATAGTCCCTTACTTTTGGTTTTCTTCTCTCCCATATCAGATGGCTCTTCTGACATGATACAGAGATTTTACGTTTTCTTTTAACAAGCATGCTTGGGTTTAGTGAAGAGAGAGCCATTCTCCAACTCCAAAGCCTACTGTAATTTTTAATTGAACCAGGACAACATAAAGACCATTTGTGTTATGTGTCTGTAGAGAAGAGCAGAAACAAACATTTAGGAAGACTTATGAAATTTTATATGTGATATACCAATAAAGCAATTTACTTTTTTTCTTGGGATATTTTTTCTGGATGATGTGGTGATATTTTATTTGTATGTTAATAAATAAAGTTTGCCTGGAGATCAGAGGTCATAGCCATAAACAGAAGTCAGGTGGTGGTGGCACATGCCCTTAATCTGATCACATGACAGGCAGAGTCTCTGTGTGGTCAAGGACACAGCCAAGCATGGTAACACACGCCTTTAATCCCAGTACCAACCACAGAGACCTGGAGGTCTGTATAGACAGGCCGTGACAAAGAAGTAATGTGGCTGGGCTTAAGCCAATGAGAAGGCAGAACAGGAAGGCAATAAAGGCTCAGGTTAGACAGGAAGAAGCTCTCTCTTGGGAAGCTATGGTGAGGTAGTAAGCTAAGGTTAGTTGGTGGCTATTGTTCTGATCTCTACGGTTTATACCTCTGTATTAGGCTCTGTGTTTCTTATTTAATAAGACTGTTTAGAAATTTGTCTACAATTGGCACCAACATGGCAAGAATTCTTTAAAAAACCATTGGTGGCCTTACAGACCAGGGGTTACAGGCCCTGGCTCAGCCAGAGCTTACAGGCCCCTATGCCTGGATGGAGCTACAAGCAATCCTGGTGCAAGAGCTGGCTTTTTGGAGCCCATTACCTGTGGTGGGACACCTTGTATAGCCTGGATGCATGAGGTAGGGGTTTAGACCTGTCTCAACTGAATGTCAGGCTTTGCTGACTCCCCATGGGAGGCCTTACCTTTTCAGAAGAGGAGGTGGGAGTGGATTGAGGGGGAGGCAAGGGGAAGTGGGAGGAGGGATGAGAGGGGTCCTGTGGTTGGTATGAAAAATGAATAAAAAATTCTTAATAAAGAAAAAAATGAATATACTATTAAAAAAGAAAAGCTAAAATCAAAAAACAAAGTAATAAACAAATAATGACAAATGTTGAGTTTGATGTAGTGAAAAGGAAACAGTTATTCACTGCTGGAGGGAGTACAAATTACTGCAACCACTACAGAGGTCATCGTGCATGTTCCTGAAAAAGCTAAAAGTATATCTACAGTGTGGTCCAGCTCCTGGGCATATACTCAAAGGACTTTACATCCTAGTAGAGAAGTACTTGCTCATCTATGTTCATTGCTGCTGTACTCACAATAACCAAGAAATTGAAAGATTCTAGGATGCCCATAAAATATATACACAAAGGAATACTGTTCAGCTACTAAGAAAAAAATATATGAGACTCACAGGTAAATGGACAGAGCTGGAAGCAATCATTCTAAATGAGGAAACCAGACCCAGAAAGACAAATGTTACATGTTTTCTTCATTTGTGAATGTCAGTTTTCAGTCTGTAGGTATGTAGTTTCTTTAAATACCTATAGACTTCTGAAAATAAGTAATGGATCTGTAGGGGGCTTCACGGGAGAGGAGATAGAACCCAGAAGTATAATGGGATAGATAAATAAATAAATAAATAAATAAATAAATAAATAAATAAATAAATAGGAATGGTTAAATAGAATGGGGAATAGAAGACCAGAGTAGAAGAAAGACTATAGAGCAAATTATCTAAAACTAAAGACCTTATGAAAAGTCATATATAACCCTACTACTGTATAAACTTTCTAAAATACACACAAACGTGTGTGTGTGTGTGTGTGTCTGTGTGTCTGTGTGTCTGTGTGTCTGTGTGTCTGTGTGTGAGAGAGAAAGAGGAGGAGAGTGAAAGACAAAGAGAGAGAGAATTTAAAAGGAGTTATCCTATAACAGGGCAACAATGTCACTACTAGACAACACAAGCTAACAAATAAAAATCCTAGAGCCAAGAATGGGTTACCTCTTTTGCAATTATGGGTTATCTCTTTTGCAGTTGCTGGCCAGTGAGGTGCCAAATACCCACCCTCACATATCACAGGCTATTTTTCGATGCTCTTGGCTACCCTCCAGAACTTCATGGTAAGATTCTCTTCCTAAAACACATAAAGAAATGTTTTGTGACTCATGTAGAAGCTGATAGTGACATGGCCAACGTTCATGGTGCTATGAATGCCGACGTCGGATGTTATATGGAAATATTTTAAAAACCTGTACTCTTTCATCTGCAAAATAAACGGATGAATTTTTTTATTCAGCCAAAGCACCAAAGTCAAACCAAGAAGAGGTCAACAACTTGAACACACTCAGGGCAAATGAAAAAAAGCTTTCCAGGTATTTAAATTCTTAGACAAGATCGATTCAGAGCAGATTTCTACTACATAGTCAAAGACTATCTACAGCCAGTCATTCTCAAACTATTCAAAGAAAATAGACACAGAAGGAGCAATTCCAAACTCCTAAGAAGTTGGTATCCCTCTCAAACCCAAACCAGGTAAAGATACAATACAGAAAGAAAACTACAGGCTAGTATCCCCAATGAATGTAGGCTCAAAGATGGTCAATAAAATACTTTCAAACAGAATGCCAACACACATCAAAAAGATTATTGAACATGCCTCATTGGATTTAACCCTGTAACGGAAGGATGGTTCAACATATGAAAGTCAATAAATGTAATAAACCCATAAATGGACTTACAGACAAAAAGCACATGATCATCCAAGTAGATGAAGTAAAACCCTTTGATAAAATTCAATATGCATTTATGATGAATCCTAGAGAGCATAGCACTAGAGTAAACCTATCTCAACACAATAAAAGGAATATATGAGAAATCTATAGCTACCAATATGATAAATGGAAAAAATCTTGAAGCAATCTATTGGAGTCATGAATGAAATAGAGATACCCAGTATCCCTACTCTTTTTCAGTAATGTACTCAATGTACTAGCTGAGCAATAAGGCAAGAGAAAGAAATTCAAAGGATGCAAATATGGAAAGAAGTCAAACAATCCCTATTTTCAGATGGTATGCTATTATACATTAGAAATCCCAAAATTCTATCACAAACCTTCTATGAATGATGAAACTTCAGCAATGTAGCAGGATACAAAGTAAACTTGCACAAATAGACAGCTTTCCTAAATACTGTCAAGAAACACACAGAGAAAGAGATCATAGACACACTCCTATTCAAAATAGCCTCAAAGAAAATAAAACGTCTAGTACTAAGTCTAACTGAGGAAGCAAGGACCTCTACAATGAAAACTTTAAACCTCTATAGAAAGAGATAAAGACATTAAAAATGTAAATACAGAGTCCAGAGTACTAATCATTACACCAGGAGGTCACCATGAGAACATGGGCCACAAAATCAGCTAAGCAAGTCTCATAGGGGCTCACAGAGACTGAAGCAGCAGTCACAGAGCCTGCATGGGTCCGTGTTAGGTCTTCTGCAAAAATGTTGTTGTTCCTTAGCTTAGGGTTTTGGCAGGACTCCTAACAGTGGGAGTGGGGTGTCTCTGACTCTTTTTCCTGCTCTTGGGACCCTTTCCTCCTACTGGGTTGCCCCATCCAGCCTTAATATAAGTCTTTGTGCCTACGCTTACTGCATCTTGTTATGCTCTTTTAGTTGATGTCCCTGGGAGGTCTTCTCTTTTCTGAAGGGAAAGAAAGGAGCAATGGCTCTAGGGGAGAGGGGGGTGGGATGTGGGGCACTGGAAAGAATGGAGGGAGGGGAAGATGTGGTCAGGACATAGTGTATGAGAGAAGAATAAATAGAAAAGAAAATGGAAATACATCTGATGATCATGCATTAGTGGAATTAACATTTTGGAAATGAACATTCTATCAAAGGCTATACACAGATTCAGTGCAATCTCAATCAAAATCGCCATCTTATTTTTCACAGAAATAGCAAAACACTATCCTAAAATTCAAATTAAAGGACAAAAGAACAAGGATAGCCAAAAGATCCTGAGCAAAAAGAACAGTGCTGGAGAGATTAGCATTCCACATCTTAAGAAATATTACAGAGATAGAGATAATAAAAACAACATAGAACTGCACTAAAACAGACACAGAGGCCAGTGAAACAAAATTAAAGATCTAAACAGAAACACATGTAACTTCACTAACTTAATATTTTACAAAGATCCAAAAACATACCCCGGGGGAAAAAACATTTTCGAAAAATGATGCTGGGAAAACTAAATTTCCACACGAAGAATGAAATGTGACCTTTATCAACTACCTTGCAAAACTAATTTCCAATGGATAGAAGATCTAAATGTAAAAACTTAAACATTAAAATTGCTAGAAGAAAACATAGGCCATATCTACATGATAAAGGTGCAGGGAAGGACTTTCTGAATAGGATTCCATTTGTCCAAAGAAATACGGCCAAGAATTGAGAAGCAGGACTTCATAAAACTAAAAAGTTTCTGCACAGCTAAAGAAAATCGTGAAGAAGCCCATATACCTGGAGAGAGTCTTTGAAAACTATACATTTGACAAAGGATTAATACCCAGAATATACAGAGAACTGAAAAAAAAGAGTGAAAAATACAAATGATCTGTTCGAAAAATGGTCCTGGACCTGAAAAGAGAGAGAGGATGATCTCCAAAATATATAAAGAACTCAAGCAACTAGACATCAAAATAACAAACAATCCAATTAAAAATGGGCCATAGAGCTAAACAGATAATTCTCAACATATGAAACTCAAGTGGCTGAAAGACATTAAAAGAATTCCTCAACATCCTTAGTCATAAGGGAAATGAAAATACCTGTCTTGTCAGAATGGCTAGGATAAAAAAAAAAAATGATGGCAGCTTATGTTGGAGAGGATGTGGACCAGGGGAAAAACTCCTCTACTGTTGGTGGGAGTGCCACTTTGGAAATCATCCAAGTGACTTCTCAGAAAATTATGAATCAATATACCTCAAGACCCAATGATACCACTCAGTCATATACTCAAGGAATGCCCAAATATACTACAAGGACACTTGCTCAACTATGTTCATAGCAGCATTATTCATAATAACCAGAACATAGAAACAACCTAGATGCTCCTCAACTGAAGAATGGATAAAGAAAATGTGATACATATGCACAGTGGAGTATTACTCAGCTGTAAAAAAAAAAAATGACATCATGAAATTTGCAGACAAATGGATGGAACTAGAAAATACCATCCTGAGTGAGGTAACCCAGACTTAGAAAGACAAACCCAGTATGTACTCACTCTCAAGTAGGTACTAGATGTATAGCAAAGGGTAACCACATCACAACCCAGAGTTCTAGAGAAGCTAGGTAACAAGAAGGACCCTGAGAGAGACACATGGATTGCCTTGAGAAAGGTAAATAGATGAGCTCTCCGTGAGTAAACAGGAGACAAATGGGGTAATAGATGGGAGGGGACGGGGGATGAGAACATGAGGGAACAGGATGGTCAAGCTGGGGGCAGATGGAGTGTGAGATCAATGAAAGAGACATTTTTATAGAGGGAGACATCATGGGGATAGGGAGAACCTGGTGCTAGGGAAATTCCCAGGAATCCACAAGGATGACCCAGCCTATACTACTAGCAATATTGGAGAGGGTACCTGAACTAGCCTACCCCAGTAATCAGATTGGTGAATACTCAACTGTCATCATAGAGCTTTCATCCAGTAACTGATGGAAGCAGATGCAGAGATCCACAGTAAAACACCAGCCCGAGCTCTGGGAGTCCAGTCAAAGAGAGGGAAGTGGGATTATATGAGCAAACGGGGCCAAGATCATGATAGGAAAATCTAACATGACAACTGAATCAAGATTGTAGGAACTCAACTTTAGACTGTTAGCTGTGGAACATGTATGGAAACGGACTAAGCCCCTACATAAGGGAGATAGTTGTGCAGCTTGGAATGTTTGAGGGCCCCTGGCAGTCGGATCAAGATTTACCCCTGGTGTATGAGCTGGCTTTTTGGAGCCCATTACCTATGGTGGGATGCATTACTCAGCCTAGATGCAGAGGAGAGATGCTTGGTCCTGCCTCAACTGAATGTCCCAGGCTTTGCTGACTCCCCATAGGAGCCCTTGCCATTTTGGAGGAAGGGATAGGTGGTTGGGTCAAGGGTAGGGGGAGGCTAGAGGGGAGCGGGAGGAGGGATAAGTAGGGGATCTGTGATTGGTATGTAAAATGAATAAAAAAATTCTTAAATTAAAAATAAGCAATACACATATCAAAGTGAATGATGGAAAGCCAAGAGCCATAAACTCAAAGAACTAGAGGCTACAAAGGAATGCTGAAATTGGGAGAAATATTCTTCCCCAGGGAAAAGTACACAGATTGGTTTTCCAAGACCAAGTGGACAGTCTTGGAAACAAACATTCAATAACATTATACAAACTGAGATGTTTATATTTAGGAATATATTTATATACATGTACATACATGCATGTAATAACAAATTGTGAAAAAGTGTTCATGAATTTGAAGAGTGGAAAGGGTATATAGGAGGCTTTGGAGGGAAGAAAGGGGAGGGGGAAATGTTGTAATTATAATTTCAAAAAAAATACAGAAAGAAGGTATGATGAGTGTGGCAAGAACACATCAAATACATTCACAAAACTGTCAAAGAATAAATTTAATTATTAAAACAAATTTATGTGCAAATTTCTAAATCAGATAGAATAAGGAATTGTTTTCATCCATGGCATTGTGGAAAATAAATTATTAACTAAATCTCTAAAGATTGTACAAGAAATATAAGAGAGGTTATGTCTGAAATCTCTCATAGAAATTGTGTCCCTGGGAACATCCTTGCAAAAATTAAGATAAAATGAAATACTTTTTGTACTTTGTACTTACAAAAAATAAGTCCAACTTGCCCAGTCAATACAAATACAGACACAAAAGTGTCTGAAAATTACTCCCTATAATCTTATTTGTGTATCAAGGGAGCTAAAGTAATTAGACCCTGGAAAGATAATAGAACAAGTTTTTTTTTTAATGAGGAGCTCTGGTAATTCAACCATTAAGATGCTAGAAACTTTAAATATAGTCTTGTTGCTCTTCAACTATAATTATACAAAAGCAGACTCTGGGGTCAAAAAAAATCATATGAGATTCCAAACCACACACCATCAAGATGTGATAGACGTCATTGTGTCCTGTTGAAGATACGTGGATTAAAGAAATAGGAAGTGAAAGTGAGTGCTGGGCTTTCCCTCTAGAAGAAGAACAATGTGCCAGAATCACTTGGGCTCTGAAGGTGAAGTGCCAGAACTTTGAAGACCTTCAGTCTTTACAGATTCCAGTCTTTAAATTTGATTCTGCTTCTTTCCTTATTCCTTGGGATCTAGAGATCATTTTCTACATGGTCTCCAATTCTTCTACACTTTTCCTTGAGTTGGAGTCTCTCAACAGATTTCTTGCATCCACTTATTTACTCATTAACTATTCTGTTATGTACCAGATGTTATCTGTTTTGTTAGCATTTTATTGAATTTTTCTTATATTATAAAATATTTCACTGGAATTTTTGAATTGATTGTGCTATACCCTAAGTAACATTACTAACAATGTAATTACTTATGAGGCACAACACTCAATGAAATTTGTTCTTTTTCGTATTCACAGTCTCCTAAAATGATTGCAACAATATCATATGATTGAAATTAGACAAGGCTGAATTAACATGTCAGTGAGCTCAAAATGCAGTCTATTGTTTTGATATCCTGTGACTGTGCATTAAAATCAGTCATTACTTTTTGGATTGGGAAATTATCAGTGATTTGCTTACTGATATATTTAACCTGAACAGAAAACACAATTGCTTTTAATTTTTCTCAGTTACATTCTTTCTTTTTGTAATTGTAGGTATGATTTATTCTCACTTACTACTATAGTGAATTATACTTACCAACATCTTATGTTAATTACTCTTATATTCTCATAATTAGTGTCACTTGTTCATATTGATCAAAACAATACACTCTTCAGTTCTGTCTTCATTTGAGGGTGTAACAGACTTGAATTTTCCTTTTGCTATATAGGTGTGGGTCAACATCTTTAATATATCTTCAACATTTGCATTTGTTTGGCCCTTACAGTGTGACAGAACCCATATAAGTCTTTGTAAATAAAATGATGAGGGGAACTATGACACCCTCAGACCTACAGAACACTTGAGAGGGGCATTAAGGAAGAACAGAGAAATTTCCAAACACACTGTTCTTCCTGCCCATCACTATCTGTTTTATATCAATGACTTCTCAAGATCCTCTTAAATCCGCTCACCCACATATACAGCAAGTGCCCATTCTGTTCTTTCTATACACATTTCTTTTTCTCTGCTTCTCTGACCAGTAACTCCCAACTATTTCATCTCAGCTAAAATACTTCTATCAAAGAAGTCTTTTCATCCATTTTCTCACAATAGCTTACCATTAAATGATATTTTTCTGAGTTAAATTTCACTTAATGTTGATTTTTTTATCATGAAATTTCTGAACATTTACTTCCAGTAATCATATTTTGCCTTAATACTTTAAAATATTCTTCTTTATGAGAAGCCTTTATTATGTTAATCAAATATATCAAACATATTATTCATTAACTGCTGATTTCATGTCCATTCATGATGATGTATGCTTGGACACAAACTCTCACATATGCATTTGATTTTTTTATTGTGGTAGTATTATTTTGTGCTTTTAAAATTTAGACCAAATATTTTGTTTGTCGAGGAAGAGTATATTAGGCATTATCTGACCAAAGAAACCATAAGTAGATTCACTAATTAGGAGGCCTGTACTTTTCTGAAAAGAAAAGAGAAGGAGTAGATGTGGGTAAGAGGGGAAGTTGGAGTTAGGGACTGGGGGAAGAGGAGGGAAGGAGATGAAACTGTAATTTGGCTGAGAATAATTAGCTAATTAATAAAAAGGCAATTAAAATATTGAAAAAAGAAATTTTGTCATAAGCCAAAGACACAAAAAACCTGGTGTGCGTGTGTGTGTGTGTGTGTGTGTGTGTGTGTGTGTGTGTGTTACCTAGAATTCCATATGGGACAGATTCCACATTTTAAAATGATATTGACAAATTATAGGCCATAAAAACAATTACTACCAAGTTCTGAACAACAGTTCATAATATGGAATACCAAATGTATGTCACAGAAGCAAATGTAGATAACTGCATCATGGCCTTGTAAATTTTTTTTCAATTCTACTGTATACTGACTATTTACTGTTCCTAATGAAGAGGCCAGATATTTGTATCTAAATCAGCTTAAGTAACTTTACAAGGATCACACAGACGATAAGAGGGAGAACCAAAATTAGGTTTCAAAAAGTTGTAGTAAAGAATGCAATTTCTAAGACAATCACTATTCTGTTGTTTGGGGCTATCATACATAAATCAATTATCAAAAGTAATACATACCACAAAGAATAACTAAATATATCATTTAATGACCCCAATGCATTCAACAGCATTTAAGCCTCATGAAAATTAAAACAAGTATTTAGAAAAATAGTCAATATTTAGTTAAAACAAGTCTTCAACTCTGAGTTGAAGATTGGAAAGAGAGCAATTCTCAACCTATGGGTCATGACCCCTTTGGGGGTTCCATATCAGATAGTCTGCATATCAGATATGTACATTAAAATTCATATCAGTAGCAAAATTATATTTATGGTGTAGCAATGAAGTAATTTTATGGTTGGAGGTCACCACAATATAAAGAACTATATTAAAGGGTTATAGCATTAGGAAGATTGAGAACCACTAGCATAGAGAATAAATTCATATTTTATTACTATTTTAGACTTATTAAAAATGGGGAAGTATGGGTATTTTAAAAATATTAATGAAATATATTTTAATGTCATACAATAATTATAATAAAAACTAAACAAGCTATGGACACAAGCTAAGAAGGAATTCATAAAGGTTCCTCAATGAAAAACCAAAAGAGATTTCTCCTACATTTAACAAAAGATTATTATGAGCATTTAATAGTTAAATGAACTAAGTCTTGGAAAAGGTGAGTGGAAGGAAACCTTGGGAATAAAAAACATGTGTAGAAGTATGAATTGATTTCTTCCTGAGGTCCACATGCTTGCTGAACTTTTGCTTCCTTATAAAGGAGAGAAGCCTCTGGCATGGAAGGAGAAAACCACACAGAAGTATTACAATTCCTCCTGCTTGGGCTCTCTGATGATCCACAAGTGCAGCCCCTCCTCCTTGGAATGTTCTTATTCATGTATCTGGTCACACTGCTTGGGAACCTGCTCATCATCCTGGCTGCCAGCTCTGATTCTCACCTCCACACCCCCATGTACTTCTTCCTCTCCAACCTGTCTTTTGTGGACATCTGTTTTACCTCTACCACTGTCCCAAAGATGCTGGTGAATATTCAGGCACAGAGCAAAGACATCTCTTATTTACAGTGTCTCATTCAGGCATATTTTTTTATGGTTTTTGCTGGAATGGACAACCTCCTTATAAGTATAATGGCATTTGACCGCTTTGTGGCCATTTGTCACCCCCTAAATTACACAACCATTATGAACTCTCAATTTATCAGCCTCCTAGTTCTGATTTCATGGATCATAGTTTTAACAGTCTCCCTGGTTCATGTTCTACTAATAAAGCGATTAACCTTCTCCAGAGTCACTGAAATACCTCATTTCTTCTGTGAGATAACTCAGATCCTTAAGGTAGCCAGCTCTGATACTTTCATTAATAACATCACTGTGTATGTGGCTACTGCCTTACTAGGTGTGTTTCCAGCCTCTGGCATCCTCTTTTCCTACTTTCAGATTGTCTCCTCTTTGTTGAAATTGTCCTCAATTGCAAGCAAATTTAAAGCCTTTTCCACCTGTGGATCTCACCTCTGTGTGGTCTGCTTGTTCTATGGAACAACACTTGGTGTTTACCTCAGTTCTGCTGTAACACACTCTTCCCATGGTAGCACTGTAGCCTCAGTGATGTACACTGTGGTCACCCCCATGCTCAACCCCTTCATCTACAG
>CABHPH010150619.1:0-25388 GCA_902168325.1 Peromyscus nudipes
TTTCCATACATTCATGCATTATATAATAATCAAATTAGAGTAGTGATATCCATTATCTCAAACATTCACCATTGCTTTGTGCTTGTATCATCCAAATTCCTCTCTGCTAGCTACTTTCAAATATACAATATACTACTGTTAGGGGTATATTAGAGGGTTTGGAGGGAGTAAGCAAATGGGGATTTTGTGATTATATCAGTATCTTTTTTAAAAATTATTTATTTCTATGAGTTTTTCATATCATGTGTCTTGATTCCATTCATTCCCCATCCCTTCTCATTCCCCCTGTGCTCCTGCACACACCCTCAATTTTAAACAAAATTGAAGGGGAAAAAATGAAGAAAATAAAATAGAAAAAAGAAAAAGAACAAAATAAGTAGGGGGATTGGAATTAAAAATCTCATTGTGGAAGCTTCAGTGCGACCTAACAAGTCACTCTGTATACCCATTTGTCCATATATTTGTACTTGCAAGTGTTTGTTGCAAAGAGTCTTTGGTCTGGTTTGAGGTCCCTGGTCTCCAATATAAGTTCGATTCTGGGCCTCCACTGGGACACTTTCTGGACATCCCGCTGGTGCCCTCATTGTGGAAGTCATGTAGCTTTGGGTCTGCCAGTCAGGGCCTTTCACATGCCCAGCAGATCATTGATGTGGTAGATGTTGGTGCAGGCCAAGTCATAACCCTGGGTCTGGGCCTGGCCAGCTGTAGGGTTGGTCTGCCCAATAGAGAATGAGGACAGCTTCTCCCATGCTCAAAATTTCAAGACTGACTCACCCACATATATTAGAGTCTTAAAAAATATTAAAGAAATGGCCAGCAAATATGCTAAAAAAAGAGTCTCAACTTCACTAATTTTCAAGGAAATACATTTCATAAACATAAAAAGATTGATTGTTAGGATGACAATTTTATATAATTTTAAAGAAGAATTAAAGCAAAATAGAAAAATATTTAAAAATTTCCAAGCGTTGGAACTGGATCAGATGTGCCACATTTGCAGTTCTACACAGGGATGATACGAATTTGAGGTGTTGGAGTCTCTATAAGTACCACTATGGAGGCTCCACAAAAATGCAAAGTAGGTTTAGTAATGATGATACACATATACTTTCCCCGAACTTTGGAGGCAATGGAAAGAGGAATGTGATTTAGAGGCAAGACTTGGATACATAGTGAGTTCTGGGCTAGCCTGGATTACACAGAATGAATTAGTCTCAACAAAATGGAATGCATCTTATACATGTATGAAATTTTCAAAAAAAAAAACAGATTCAATAAATGTTGGAAATTTTTTTAAAAAGAACAAAAGAAAGAAAAGAAGATTAATTCTATATCTGAAGTTGCATTCAAGTGACTAATGTCAACGTCATCAATATATATATTTACATTACTAAGTTCAATTTGGAATTATTCAAAATAAATTCATTATCTATAAAGTCATTTCTATTGATGTATGAGTAACTAAAAAAACGTAATATGATATATCCATCCAATAGAATATTACCTGGTGTTCAAAGAGGTAGCTCATAATACAGCAACTTTAGAAACATTATGTTAAGAAAAAGAAGTCAGTCACAGAGAGACAAGTCACATGTGATTTGATCTTCATTATGCTAGTAAAATGTCAAATTTATTGAAGAATGCTATACAGTGATGATTTACTTGAGCTGTTCAGGAAAGAAATACAGGATTTTTGTAAAGTATAGTATAGTGTTTCCATTTTGAAAGATAAACATACTTCAGGAATATGCTGTATAATTTTATGATTACAACTAAAAATATTATGCTATAAATTTAGAAAGATTGATAAGAGGCAGATCTCATGTGCTGCACTTATTAATCCATTGGGAAAAGGAGATGCAATTTTCATTATGTTGTTCTTCTATGGTGGTCATTATTTCTGCATGGCAGTTTATCTTTGAAGAATTTTGTAAGATTTTATTTTCAGTTTATCTTTTAATAACCACTAAGATATAAGGAAAGATCTTTAAAAAATCAATTGCTGGGTGGTTAAATAGATTTTTCAAGTTATAATCTCTAGAGGGTTAAGTGATGGAATTCAAACTCAGCCCACTGGACTCTAAAGTGCCTTACTCAAGAGCAAATTTTATTATGTTGTAAATACTTTCATTTGTGGAATGGACATATATTATGTTTAATATGAAAGGACACTTTAATTAAGAAAACCAAAGTAATATGCATCTGTTGAGTATATGAGTAAAATACTTAGAAATCCAGTGAAAGAAAGAAAGCTAAATGGTGAGAAAGTAAAACAATAAGGTAACTCATATCCAAATAACTACAAAAGCTTTTCTTCATTGGCAACTGGTAAAACAGAAATAAAATGACATGAGATTAAAGTTTGAAACAAATGAGTATAGGGTCAGTACTCAAAAAGGTTATTGGGAAATCTATGCAGCATGGAAGGCACAGAGATTTTTATTCAAGGAAAGAGGCTTATATTTATTTTATATTTTATGAGAAACCATTGGATGGCAATTTTTGTAGAATTCAGAATCTTAAATATTCATAAGCATTTTGTATTTACATTCTGATAAGCTTGTTGCACTTTTATGTTCTAGAGGATTCTAGTGTATCGTAAGATCTATGATACCCTAGATGTTTTAGAAGTTGGTTACTAGTAAGTTCTCTGGTAGAAAGCATTAGCAAGAGTTTGATGTATTGGGAATAAGAGAAAGGTCACATATTTCATACCTCTTCTTGGCTCAGTGTTTAGGGGTGGCTTCATCCTGTAGGGTTCCCTACAATGATCATCATACCATGAAAGCTAGGTGACTGCAGCATCTTATCTCTGAATTCTCTATTTCCCCCCAATATCTCTTGGAGCAATGGAATGATAATGGCTTGCTGTCCACATTAATATATTTTTTTCCTTTGGTTATTTTTGTTTTTATTTTTGGTTTGGTTTGGTTTTTTTGAGACAGGGTTTCTCTGTGTTGTTTTGGTACCTGTCGTTGATCTTGCTCTGTGGACCAAGCTGGCCTTGAACTCATAGAGATCTGCCTGGCTCTGCCTCTCAAGTGCTGAGATTAAAGGCATGTGCCATGACCACCTGGCCCTTTGGTTATTTCTGTACAAACAGAATTTGAAACTTTTTTTTAATGAAGACTGGGAACATTAAGTCCCTTTCATTGATTCAGCATATGTCCTCCTTACTTCTTAATTGCTCTATATCTTAAGATCTAGTTCAGCAAATAGATATCAGAGTCAGAACTTGCTTCCTCTAGATATGAGACAAAATTGCACAGTTTTCAGTCTTGATTTGTCATTAATTTGATGACCACAAAATTTAAAGATTATATCTTTTTTTTCTTTATGAGTAATGTGTCTTAGTCATTGTTTGCTGTGAAGAGACACCATGACCAAAGCAATTAAATGAAAGCATTTAATTGGGGGCTTGCTTACACTTTCAGAGCTTTAGTCCTTTATCGTGGTAGGGAGCATGACATCATACAGGTAACTGCTAGGCAGTATCTGAGAACTTTACATCCTGATCCCCAGGCAGAAAGAGAGAGAGAAAAACTTGGCCAAATATGAGCTTTGGAAACCTTAAAGTCTACCTTCAATGACACACTGTCTCCAACAAGGCCACACCTACTCCAACAATGCCATGCCCACTAATATGTCTAATCATTTCAAACAGTTCCACTCCCTAGTAACTAAGAATTCAAATATAGGAGTCTATGGGGGGCATTCTCATTCAAACCACCACATTTTACTCCCTGACCCCCATAGGCTTGTAGCCACATCACAATGCAAAAACACATGCAGTCCCCATAGTTATCACAGTCTCAATACTGTTTAAAAGTCCAAAGTTCTTCTGAGACTCATGATAATCTCTTAAAAGTAACTCCCTATAAAATCAAACTAGAAAAGTAGATCATGTATTTCTAACGTACAATGGTACAGAATATATATTTCCACAACAAAAGGGAGGAAAAGGACCATAGTGAGGAAATATTGCAGCAAAGCAAGACTAAAAACTAGTAGGACAAACTCTAAATTTTCCATCTCCGTATCTGATGTCAAAGCACTCTTCAGAACTCCAACTTCTTCCAGCTTTGTAACACACTTCTCTCTCCTGGACTGTTTCTACACCTGGTCTTCAGCTCTCCTTGGAAGGTATGCTTTGACTCTGGTATCTCCAACATCTTGGGATCTCCAGCACAATCTAGGCTTCACCTTCAAGGTTCCCACAATGTGCTCTCTGGGTCTTCATGCAAAAAGGAATCCCAGACACATGCCTAGGCTCAGCAACTTTCCTTAGCCATGGAGGGAGAGTGCAAACCCCTTTCTTGTATTCTTGACTCTAAAGTCTTAACCAGGTGACTGAAGCTGCAATGTTCTGCTGCTTAATGAGGGTGAAATTGGTCCCCTCTTGCAATCACATTTGTATCAGCTTTCTGTTGTTCATGGTGTTCTTCGTTACTTAAGCTTACCTTTAATGTTGGAACTGGGTGCAATCTTGCCCCGAGGTCACCACTCCCTTTATGACATTTAGCATCAGGCTTTTCTTTGAACTTCTTATCTAATTAAGCACTGGACTTGGCTCCATTATACTTCCTGGTGCTGCCTCTATTTGAAGACTGTACATTCTGTGTTTCTCTTTGTCTGGCTTGCTCCTTTTCATTATAGATCTGCATGAGATTCAATACTAGGCTGCCTTAACCTCTCCTCTGCCAATGCTATTAATCCAAACCTCTTCAATTTAGCCTAATGTAGATTTTAGGACAGTAGCAAACAGCATCCACATTTTTTTCCTTCTTTCTTTTTCTTTTTTTCTTTTCTTTTTTTTTTTTTTTTTTTTTTGCCAAACTATCATGTGTAGCATGAATCTTAGATGGTCTTATTAATAAAAACAAACCTGAGGCCAGTTATTTGGGTGAATGCTAGAGGACTTTTCTTTTCTTTTTTTTTTTTTGCCAAACTATCATGTGTAGCATGAATCTTAGATGGTCTATCAATAATAATCTCTAAAGAGAAGCAACAAGGCTCCCTAATTGTTTACTGATCATTGTTTCCTAACATGCCTGACATAATACGAATCTTAAAGGGTCTTATTAATAAAAACAAATGTGGGAGCCAGATATTGGGGTAAACATTGAAAGATCAGAGAAACAGAACAAGCCACAGCTAACCTTACCTCGTCAATTCCTCAGCTGATAATGTTTCCTCAGACTGGAAGCCTCTCAGTCCTCATCCCGAATGAATCTCAGCTGAACTGCTGCTAGAAGCCTAAAAGCTTAACCAGCCAAATTCTTCTAGTTTCTGGTCTTCACGCCTGATATATCTTTCCTTTCTACTGTCACTCCCTGGGATTAAAGTCTCACTTTCTGGGATTAAAGGCGTGTGTCACCTGCCTGGCTGTTTCCAATGTGGCCTTGAACTCACAGAGATCCAGAGGGATGCATGAGTGCCACCATTTTCTAGCCTAAGTTTCTAGTGGTTTTTCTGTTCTCTGACCCCAGATAAGTTTATTAGGGTACACAATATTTTGGGGAACACAATACCACCTCAATCATGAGAATGGTCTCTACACCATTTACTAGTATTTGTTCCCACTGTATCTTCTTCAGCTGGTCTCCTAAGATTTATATTGACCTCAGCACTACTACCCATGCTCCGAGTCGTAATGCTTATTAAGCCCCACTTAAAGCATCCAACTGCTTTTCGAGGCCATAGTCCCAAAGTCTTCCATATTCCTCCAGAAAACAGCACAGGCAGGCCTGTCACAGCAATATGCCACCCCTTGGTATCAACTTCTTAGTCCCCATTCTATCACAGTGAAAAGACATCATAACCAAGGCAACTCTTCTAAAATCGAACATTTAATTTGGAACTTGCTAACAGTTTCAGAGGTTTAGTTCATTACTATTATGGTGAACGCATAGTGGTATGCAGGGAGGTGCTGGAATAGTGGCTATGAGCTTTGCATAATGATCTACAGGCAAGGAGACAGATAGGGTGGAGTGGGGGTGTGTGGCATTGGCAGGCTTTTAGAAACCTCAAAGACTACCCCTAGTGGTGCACTTAGCCCAAGAAGGGCATATCAACTCCAACAAAGCAATACTTCCTAACCCTTCCCAACAGTTCTACACCCTGGTGAATAAGCCTTCAAATACATTAGCTATGAGGTTATTTTTATTCTAACTACCACACAAGGGATTGCTGTATCTACTATTAAATCATTAGTTATTAATTGTGTATCTCTAAAATATAATCAGAGTCATTCAACAGTAATATTTTGAAAGTTAAAATGGTCCTCAATTTGTGTTAACCAATAATTCTTAGTTGTGGAATACAGTGTTGGTACTACTCAGCTACTCTCTGGTCTCTACCAATTAAATAGAGTACTTTTCAAACAACTATATACTGGGGATAGAAAATGACATGTTCTTTAACTCAAACTGTATGTCTGGCTAACTATTCTTTTGGACAAGGTTCAGAGAATAGATAAAATGTCTTCATATCACATCCTTGATATATTAAAACAGGTTGTTATTCTCTATAGGTGTAATTTAACATATCTATTGAATACAAATCACATCAAAGTCTTCTCTGTTGTATACTGAAAATTTTTGCCATCATTAATATGTATATATTTAAGTTCTGGTGCACAGTCATGTGAATAAAAGATATTATTTTTAGGAGATGATCAGGGCTAGTAGGTCAGTCATAATGATATAATAATAAACTTTTTTAAACCCATCATGGAAATAATGGCCTTATAAGAATTAGGAATAGTAGAATTATTTTTTCCATGTGATGCCACTGTGACAACTTGGACATTTGCAAACCAAGAGTAATGCTGTTATGAAGAACTGAATCTGAACATATTTGATTTTGGACTTCTCAAATACCATAACTAGGGGAAATAAATTTCTACTTCTTAAGCTACCCAAGATCTATTGATTTATTATAGAAGGTAATCCAAGATATTCTCTAAAATTCACTTTAGTTTCTTTAACTTGGTATGGTAGAGATTTAAAATGTCCTTTATAGTCCATAGGCCAAAGGCATGGTTGGCATTCAGTAGTGCTCTTGGGAGCTAAGAGAACCTTTAATAACAGAAGCCTGATGGAAGGAAATTATATCATTGGGTATGAACTTAAAGGGGATATTGGACCCCATGTACCCACACTTTCTGATGTTCTGTGATTAAGTTGTAGTTAATAGCCTTCTTTGACAAGTGCTTCCACAATGATACACTCTGTAGCCACGGGCCCCAAACAGCATGGCCAATTATCTACTTCTCCTTTCAGCTCTAGGACCCAATTTGGTGCAAACTCATACAGGACCTGTGCATGCTTTCCCAGTCTCTGTGAGTTCATAGGTGAATCAATCCTGTTGATTTAGAGGATGTTGTTTCCTTGGTGTCTTCCATCTCCTCTGGCTTTTGAATCTTTCCTCCCTTCTCTTTCACAGGGTTCCCTGAGACCTGAACAGAGAAATTTGATGGTGACTTCCTGATTAAGGATGATGTTCCAAGATCTCTCACTCTATATTATCTGGCTGTCTATCTCTGTATTTCTTCCCATCCACTGCAGGAAAAAGATTCTCTCATGATGACTGATCATGATCTATGAGTATAACAGAATGTCATTAGGAGTTATTCTATTGCTACATTCTTTGAGAACAACAGCAGTATTTGGTTTTAACCTAGGTCCCTAAACTATCTAGTCTCAGGTTCTTGGTCACTCAAATAGTGATAGGTATGAGTTCCTTCTCATGGAATGGATTATACATCAAATCAGATATTGATTGGTTAGTTCCCCAAGCATTGTAATGCCATTAAAATTGTATATCTTGCAGGCAAGACACTATTGTAGATAAAAGCATTTATAGCTTGGTTTTTTTTTACATTTCTTATTCGGTAGTATGTAGAGTAGTTTCTGTAGCAAAGACACTACTATGTAGGGCTGAAGGTTCTATAGAGATACCAACTTGACTTTCCTAGTTCAATTAATTGTGTGGATGCTGTCTTCAGCAATAAGGCCTTGTTATCAGTCTGTAGAGAGCAACCTATAATCTTGACAACAGCCTGAGTGTTTAGGGACTCCCATGGGACTGCCAACATCTCAATTAGATGGAACTCGTTCCTAGTATTGGAAATTTCATTTGGTGACAAGAGATAACCATCTCCGGCTCTGTCTCTCCCATTATTTGGTAATTTCTTTTAGATTGCCTTCATATATGCATATATTTTAAGAAGCTTCTACTGTTTTAGGCTTCTAGTTCAAAATTTGTCATACCTTTAGGATTACTTGGTTTAGGTTAGAAAATGAAAATAAATTGAACCAATTATCAGAAACTCCAGTCTGTCATTTTCTGATTCTCTTTCTCTTGCTAACCTTCCAAAATGTCTATAGCATTTGTTTCACCTAAAAAAAGTCGCAGAATATGATTAGCTTCAATGATTCCAGTTCTTTGCTTTTCCAGCACAGATATACTGTTTCTGAATTATAACACACTGTGTAATTAAATACAAATTGACTTTGACATCTGAAAGTCAGCAAACACAGATGCTCCAAACTTGTGACTTATTATCTTCAATAAGATAGGTCTCACTATCTCCAAACACATTAGTCACTGGATGTTTTTGCTTAAATGGTAAGATATCAAGGCACAGGGAAGGGCGTGTATTAGAGAAACAGCATGGATTCTAAAACATCTCAATGAGATGAACACTCAGAGCCATTAAAGACAAAATATCCTTTCAATTTGAATGACAATAATAGCTAGGCATATCCATTAGTACATTAATAGTACATGAAGCCATTACATTTGATCTACCTATCTATTAATACTCTGTTTCCACACACATAGTAATACAATTAGTGATAATATGAATATTATTCAATATTTGAAATCTCTAGAAATGAAAAAAAAATAAAGAGTATTTTTGAAAATAGGCCTAGTACTTTTTCTTTTTGTTGCCATCTAAAATTAATAAAAAGATGTTAGCACAAGGCCAGAATCTAGTAGGGAGATATATTTAGGGTTCATTGACTCGAGAAAATCCCTTGGGAATCAAGATTTTAAAAAAAAAATCTTGGCCTAATATCAAGGATATGATTTAAAAATTAATTTGGGGATATTTTAAACATTTATTTTCTCTGTGAGTCAGGGTAAGTCACTTATAACTTCTTGAGCTTTTATTTGTTTGCTTATGAACTTAGGAAAAATAATATCTATCTCTCAGAATAAGTATTAAAACAATAATACTGTTTTAACACTGCTTAGAATACTAGAAACTTGGCAATATTTATCTCTTGGTAGAGATAATTCTTAAATGCTTCAAGATGGTTGTCAGTGTGGTCAACTTATCATATTCACTTTATAAGAAATGAGAACTGAATTTGGATTTTATCTTCACAAGCAGTAAACTGTGGGATCATTTTCTGTGGGTTGCCATATTGTGTTTGTAAGCCCCTCTGCCTAGTGCCTGATAGAATAAACAAATAGCAACCGCAAAACACAAAATTGCATCAATATTTTTGTTTTGCTCTTTTACCTCTCCTAATTCTTGCCTCACAGTTGTGCCAGAGAGCATGTGGGAAAGAATCCAACAAGGCTGATAAAAGGGCAAAGGGAAGCAAGAGCCAGGGCAATTGTCATTTCTCCCAAGTGGCTGGGCCCCCGCACTGTTCTTAACACTGTTAGGCGGGCCAGAGTACTTAAGGCTGAAGAATCTATGTGGCTTTAAATCTGTAAGGAGTTTCTGTTCCTTTAAACTGGCCTGATGATCATTTGTTCCATCAGAGCTTTGGTTTCACAAAGTAGGAGAAGGAAGGCATCTCCTCCGGGCTTGATTTTGACTTTTGTTCTTGATTCTGACCTAGCTGTTTGCCCCACTTTAGGTCTTGAAATTGTTCCATCTCATGCTTAGAAGCAAGAGGCAAAGAGATATTTAAGACTTGTCAAAGACATCTGAGATAAAAGAGCATCTGGTTCCCTGCACCTACAGTAGCCCCCAGCAGGTGTCCAATTTTGATTTCTCTCTGCCTGCCCCAGAGCCAGCATACAGAAGTCAGGCTTCTATCTTCCTTTTTATTCATAACTTGATTTGATGAATGTCTCCCAGCATTATACTCAATCAGAGACTGTTTACTTTTCCACCAAAAAGCTTAAAGCACATCCATATATTTTTCTTTAAATTTTGAGAGGTTAAAAATAGGTTAGAAAGGAAATATCATTAGCTGGAGCAGATAACAATTTCCATGTTATTAGATATATTTTCCTCCTTTGGAAACATATGCAGGTAAAAATATTAAGCAAGGGTGTTAAGTAATCCAAGGGGGAAAAAATGTAGTTGAAACACCTCATCAGCAAATCTCAATTGAAAACCATCCTTCCTGGTTTTTTAATGTCCCTGTGCGTCAGAAGACATAAACATCAAGGTCTGAGTCAGGAGTACAGTGTGACACAGTTGGGTATCAATATGTCCTCCAGGCATTGTTTTTCTATGCTTGTAACTTAAGCGCATGACAAGAAGCTGCTGTTTTAGCTGCCAAGAAGCTGGCTAGTGGCTTTCGGTGCCTCTCACTCTTGTATATAATCCTGCCTCTCTCAGATCACACTCTGGGATAACTTGAGAAGCAAATTCACAGAAAAGGCAGCATTTGGAGCAGACTGCTTGCATGTGTCTGAAAGAAAAGTTCATTTATTCCCACTGTATCCCATTTTATTTGAAAGGGGTCTTTTAGTGGTATAGTCTTGCTTTCTGCTGCATTTGTGAGGAAAACAAAACAAACAAACAAACAACAAACAAAAGTGGACCATAGAAAAATAGACTAGTGAAAGCATGCCAGAATCTTCCTAAGAGATAATTTTAAAATCTGGTAGGGAAAAAGCAAACAAAAAATATTGTGAGACATTTCTTTTCTCCGTTGTAAAGCATTATTCATTGGTAAACATTTTAAACCAAAAATTCAATTAGATTTCTTTAAGAAAATTTCTATAAAAAATTATACCAACTACTATTGTAGGAAAAGATATGTTACTAATTAGTGTTGAAGAAGGTGAACATAATTGTAATTACTGGTATGTCTCCCCCTTCAGCCTTTTCAGATGTCAGCTGGTGTTAGTGAAGTTTTAAGATCAAATGGTCTCTGTCTTGTCCATCAGCAAATTTGAATTTGTACTTCAGATATCTTTTGCCATATCTTGACAGTCAATGTGTATGAACAGATTCTGTGGCATTCTCGTTACTATGTACTTACGGACATTTACATCGCTCTGAGTTTTTCAGTGTTTAAATATTACAGTATGCTTAAGAACACTACTGTATCAAAACTTCTTAAGCTGTGGTTCATGGTCCTGTATGAGGTGGCATATGGGGAAGGGAGTGAAAATGGCACCTCTAAATTTTTTTAAGAGATTTTCTATTCATTTTACATACCAACCACAGACTCCCCTGTCTTCCCTCCTCCCAACCAACCCCCCCTCCTCCCCTCCCCCAGTCCACCCTCCATCTCCACCTCCTCCAAGGCAAGGTCTCCCATGGGGAGTCAGCAGAGCCTGGTACATTTAGTTGAGGCAGGTCCAAGCCCCTCCTTCCTGCACCTGTACATGGTTTTTGAGAGGCCAGGATTAATCCAAAATTGATTGAGAAAGAATCAGAGGTGTTTCTGATAGTACTGACCTGGGTCACAGTAGAAGACTTCGCTGCAACCTTGGTTCTAACATGTCATGGACGCTTTGCAGGGCACATGCCAACACATTTTGCAACATAAATAAACACTGAACTCAGCTCAGATTTAAGAGTGCTGAGTGCTATTAACTGCAGTTCTTTACTGTGTATACAAAGCTATCTGTTCTGACAGAAATGTGAGTGCTTAATCACAGAGAGCAAAAATGTAATATTTTGTTATCATCATGTCTCATCATGTTAATATCAAATTAGTATTTCTTCAGATTGTGTTGTGTTAAAATGTTTAATTTTTAAAATTGTTGTTTGTTTACTGACTTGAGTTTCATAAAATATTTTTAAGTGAGTTTTGACTTGTGATAAGGACAAAATTGCCAACAGTTTTTTAAATGGCCCTAAAATCATTCCTGTCATTTTACTCTGTATGATTATGTGAAGCAGTATTCTCAGCTTTGATGACTAAGGGATTGAAGTACTGATAAACTCTAAAAGTTGCTGAAGATGCTGTGTGTCCCACAGTATATGATATTGAGCCACAATTTAATTATGAAAAAAAAAACAAGCAACCCATCCCAATGATATACAAATTTGCGTTTGTCTTTAATATATGGTAAAATTATATGTGTGGGAAGAACTGTTTTAAAGCAAATTTGTTTATGAACTATTATCAGTGGGTGTGTGGTTTTAAGTGTTGTATACTAGGGTCACATGCAATATCTTTTGGGTAAAAGGGTTGTGAGCAGAAAAAATTTAAGAAATTATCTAGCCCATTCATGGCTAAGCCCGTTAACTTAGCCCTTGGGAAACAGAGGCCGGAAGACTTCTCTGAGTTCAAGACCAGACTGGTATATAGAAAATTCCAGTTCAACCGGTGTTGTATAGTGAGTCCCTGTTTCAAAAGAAAGCAAAATAAAACAGAACCAACCATGCATTTTACTGCCTATAAAAACAGAGCACACCAACATACATTGTCAAAATTGATGATGTTTGTATAAAGCTCATAAATGAGGAAACAGTACAGTATTATATCTTAGAAAAATATGCGTTAAATTAATGCTGCAAAGTAATTTTCTGTCTCCATTTACTAGATCTATCATAAAGGAACACAGTCACTTCATGTGTTTGTGTTTGTGCATTCGATTCTTGTTCTGTCAATCTGCCTTCATAAGTAATCATAATTGATATGTTTTCTATAAGCCAAAAGACCTCAGTGAGCAAAATGGGATGAGTTCATGAAGGGAAGTTGTATTTTCAGTCACATATTTATTAAGCAGTTAATATTAAATATCACTGAATCCAAAACTTATGTTTATAATGTTCAAAAAAATTACAAAGCAAAAATTATGTAATAGACACCAATAATTATAAAGTAAATTTAGTGAATTAATCAATGAATTATAAATTATTGTTTGCCTGTCATGTGCAAGTACTTCCTTTGTATTAAGCATATTTCAGGTAGCACTCCTACTAGATACAGCCTTACCTTTGACATACATATATACATACATACACACACACATAAACACGTATCTATCACACACACATACACACATGCACATACACACATATATGTATATATATATATTTAAACATGTATATAATAAACATGTATTGCATATGTTGGATTCTTCTGCCTTTCTAGGCATCAAACAGAGGGTACTATGAACATTTTTAAAGGAAAGAAAAATATTAAAAAATAAGCCCGGCTGGGCGGTGGTGGTGCACGCCTTTAATCCCAGCACTCGGGAGGCAGAGCCAGGAGGATCTCTGTGAGTTCGAGGCCAGCCTGGGCTACCAAGTGAGTTCCAGGAAAGGCGCAAAGCTACACAGAGAAACCCTCTCGAAAAACCAAAAAAAAAAAAAAAGCCCGGCAGTGGTGCTGCACACTTTTAATACTAGCACTCAAGAGGCAGAGGCAGGCAGATCTCTGTGAGTTTTAGGCCAGCCTGGTCTACAGAGTAAGTTCCAGGACAGCCAGGACTACAAGGAGAAACCCTGTCTAGAAACACACACAAAATGAAATAGCAACAAATGTGGAATTCGTATGAGGCCACTAGATTTTAGGAATGTATCAAATGATAACCAGCTTTTCTGAGCTTAACAGATGATAACCAATGCCAGTATTGATGATGATCTAATGATTACAGCAAGCACCCTTTCCCAAACCTGCTAACCATGAATTTAAACTCACCTAATCTTTACAAAACCAGCTGTCTCTATCCTCTTTTTCTATTTGAGAAATATGTGAACAGAGACATTGTTACAAAACATAATACACAGAGGTAACAAATAGAGTTGTCTTACTTTGATTTCTGTAATACAGGGCTTCTTGGTAGCTTTCTTTTGGTATCTGTTTTGTCCTTAGTTTTTGACAGAGAGTTTCATTAGCTGGCACAAATGATCTCAAACTCATGATCATCTTTCACCTGTCTCCAAACTGTTGTCATTAGATCATGTGCCGCCATACCTCGATCATAGTGTTAGTAATTGCTTGTCCTAGTGAAATAATGATACATTACTGGAGAAAATTATCTTTTTTTATGTGTATGTGTATGTGGTATGAATGTGAGCTCATGGGTGTACCCATGAATGTACAAAGGTCACATATTTTTCTCACTTGTGTTCCATTCCAATTTTGGTGAAAAGGTCTCTCAATGAGATACAAAATTGCTAGTTTTCTGCACTTTCTGGCCAATGACTTCTAGAGATCCATCTGTCTTGGCTTCCCCAGTGTTACAGACATGTCCTGTTTTTATCTTTGTATTGGTGTGTAGGTGCTGGAGATCTGATGAGACTTCTTCATTCTTGCATAGCAAGCATTTACTAAATGAACCATTTCTCCCGTCCTTCAGAAAATTCTCTCTCTCTCTCTCTCTCTCTCTCTCTCTCTCTCTCTCTCTCTCTCTCTCTCATACTATCTTATCCAATAATTCCAATAATATGTTGGTTAAGTACTAAGATACATATATATCTCCGTGTATCACAACTTTCATCGTCAGGAAATATTCTAAACTAACTTCATGCTTCAAATTGATTTATAGACCCACAATGAAAAACATATCCATGTTATCAATAATGATAATGACAATAATAATGAATAACCATTTTCCAATGAATACCAAACGTCACTCAATAATTATATAAATATCTAGAAAAAAGTTATTCTTATCTAATTGTAGTTGGGTGGTATTAATTGATGCCTATGAAAAAAATATTAATACTTTCAATGATTTTCCATGGATAAAATGCTGCTTTTACAAGTATTACAGCAGCACACATGGAAATAGAAGAGGCCCGTGTCCTTGAACACAGTAAAGCAAATCTTTCAAAAACCTCAAGAAGAATAATATGTTGATTAAGTACTAAGATGGGAAAGGCTGAAAACCTTTAAATGACTGATTATGCTCACTTTCTTAAACCTATGTCTTGCCTGGCAGTTAAGGTCATAAATCATAAGAAAATCAGCAAGGTCCTTATATTCACAAATTGAGTGAATAGATGATAAGCTCATTAATTCACTAACTTATTCATGCATCTATTAATTTGTTCACATATGTATGTATTCATTTATGATTTAGTAATCGATTCAATATTTATTTAAATATGCATTATTATGTCTGTTTAGCACTGGGCTAATTGCTGCAGAGGCCTGGAAGTCAAAGGGACTTATCTACACCGGCATCATTATGGAATTACAATATCCTCATGAAAAATGTGCAATATTTGTATTTGTTTGAAGTTTGAGTGTGTCACTCAGGGTCTTGCCATGCAAATGTGCAACTTACAAGATGAAAACAATACTTTTTTTGGCTGTTGTTGGTGTTACTTTTATTACTCTAATCTACTGTATATTTTTGGATTTTAAATTAAGACCTTGTGGATGGGAGAGATGTCATCTGCCTGCATGCATTTTAAGAAAAGTTAAACTCTGTCTTTGAAAGCCTTGCACTGTCAATTGGATTCTTCTGATTTTTGAATCCACACGGGCCTCTTCACTTCTATTTCCATGTGCGCTGCTGTAATACTTGTAAAAGCAGCATGCATGGAGTCCAGGCACAGCCATGCAGAGGTACTATTGCTGAGACCCAAAAGAAATCATGGATTTAGGACTTCAGCCCTCATGGAAGTAACAAACAGGGACACAATGATACACTTATTTTTGTGTCCTCCTTACGTTACCTAATTTGAATATGTCACCTTTGGATCTTTGAGAAAATGAGGCTCAAATAAATATTTGCAGGGCAGCTCATAAGTTACATGCATGGAAAATGTCTTGAAAGCACATATAAAAATAAACACATTCTATTCTACATTTTGATGTTTTTATATATACATACACACACACATATATGCATGTATGTACACACTAATACAATTATTAATTAAGATTTTGCTTTCCAAAGGTAAAAAGCAACACACACATTACATTTAAGGTAGATGCTATAACATTAAAATAATTATTCAGAGATATTTATAAAGTTGAGATAAAAGGTGTACAGCACTTTATCAGGTGCTGGTAGATGTCAACTATTCATTAAACACTGAATTCTGAAAGTATGAAAAGCAAATATTGATCCTTGGCTGCACCATCTATGTGTATTACTGAGCTTTACCTATTTTAAAGCATTTTGAGAACTAAAACCACAAATTACCTCGTTTCCTCAGTTGATATGAAGGACTGTTCTGTATCATTCAGAGATGCACTTGAGAAACCAGACCACTTCCATCTAATTTAAAGGTCAAAGACTCTCTTGAAAGGAAGGATAAATATGGATGAAAGCTAATTTCTTTGGGGTTATTGTGCTTAACTCTTTGGAAATGAGGGGTTTTGCCGATTTCTGAGTAGAACACACAAATAGTGATGGAGTTTGAATACAAATGTGAAATCTCCTTAAAACATTCTTTGTGTCAGGAAAGGCCTAAATTGAAAGCCTAGCTTTATTGAACATTAGAGAGAAACCATGGATAGGTCACAACATTTCTTAAGTGATTTTTCTCAAGTTGAAGATCACAAATTTTAAAAGACCATCTGTGAGATTTTGAGAGGTTTTGAGGTATTAAGCATGCTTTCTTAGAGGCAATCACATCATGACCATCAGAAATGTTCAGCCATAATGCTGAACAACACATTGGAATCAATATTTCTTATAAACCATGGAACTGCTGAATATTCAAAATTTCATGTTATAGCCATTGGGTTGTTTGTTATCAACTATTATTCCACCAAACCAGCTGTGCTTCATTCACCCTGCCAAACAAGTGACAGATCCCAGTATAGTACGATTAACTGGAGGCCTAGTAAGTGACATCTATGATTTTCAAAAGATAGAGAGTCGAATAGAAATCCTATTTTCTCATTCTATCCCATGGTTTCTGTTTTACCAAGACAGAGTTCACTTTGATGATTAGTAGCTGTTTTCTCCCAGTTCCTCGACAAAAGCATTTATACCAGTCACTGACACAATTGTGCAGCCTACATTAGAACAGTCTCTCAAAGGGTTGGTCACCTAAGCTGAGGAGTCAAGTTTCAGTATGTTCTGATTAATATAAAGAGTCAAATAAAAATTGTATACGATGGAATGTACCACAGAAAAGAACTTATAGTATAGATAACCATCTATATTTTTAAAAGAGGAAAAACTACTGTTACATATGTAAGATGCTATAATGTGGCATTTATTACAGTCATTGGACTAAGAAGTTACCTAGATATAAGAAATAGTCATCATTTACACAATCAAATGCCAAGAAGCATACTTAAAACTAACACTGTCTTATCTTATAGTCAGAGGATTATTGACATTGTTTCTCAGATATAATTCACCTGAATTTAGTAATTGGTGTGGCTTTTGTGTTTGCTGTTTGACTTAAAAAAAAAAACAAAAAAAAATCCCAGCTTATATCATTATAAGGAGTAATTTTGCAACTTGGAGAAAGGGAAAACTAAAACTAAATTACTACCTGGCCACAGAAACTAAGAAATAATGACTGTTTTTCAAAGACAATCTTGGGACGCTAACCTGGCAAGAGATATATTTACTTTTAGAAAGATTATAATATATATCAAAGGGATGGAGAAAAAGCTGATAGCTACTACATGTTTCTAGAGTAAATGTTCACTTTAATATAATATATATGCCTTTATAAGACACACATAATTATATTTTTATTTATATTTAGAAGGAAGTTACAAATAGTCATAGTCATGATATAATTACAAATTTTATTGTAGAATGTACAATAAACATTATCACATTTGTAACCTATTACACCACAAAAAGGCAAACTAAGTTTAATATTTGGCTGCTTTACTACAAGTATCCTCTTCAAACATCACTCCATCTGTCCTTCTTCAGAAAGTTTCTTCATTTGAAATATGATTTTATATTTTATTTTATGTTGACTGGCCTTTAACTAGCAATACTCGTGTCTTATGTTCTCGAATGTGAAGATTACTTTTGTGTACCCCTACACCCAGCAAGATGTATTTATTTTTATAATTTTAGGTTTCCTGTAGAGTATAGTTATCATTTACGGTTGTGAGAACATTAGTATAGTTTCTCAAGATAGACTAGAGAAAGATTATTCTCCTTGAGTTTACTTTTCTTCTTCATTTTCACTTTATTCCTTTATTCTTTTTAGGTAAATAATCTCACAAAAAAAGTTATATTTCCTTTACTGAATATCTAACAAATTAAAATGTTTTATATTTTCCTATTCATGTTTCTTATACAAATATAGATTTGTATTTTTTCATGCAGTATAATGTTTATAGATCATTATATACTATATATTTGTTGGTTTTGGTTCACTGAATATGTTTTGTTTTGTTTCTTTTTAGTTTTAGACTCAAGGTAACACTCTGAAGCCCAGAATGGCCTTGAACATGCAGCAATCTTGCTGCCTAGCCTTCCAAGAGTTGTGATTACAAGTGAGTGCCACCTTGTTCAGTTCTGTGTATTGGCTCATAGAATCTTTCTCACTCTTTAATTTTGTAGATATGTAGCATTCCAATTGTAGAGGATACAAGATTCTTGTGCTTCAGGAGTGAAGCCATGAATGTTAAACATGCAGGGTTGTCTCCTCAATAAAGGCCTATATACTTGTTTTACACCCAGGAAGCTGGAAGTGGAAGTAATCAATAGCTTGGTGACCTATGCTATCTGTAGGGGCAGGCCACACTGGGATCTCCTGGACTATTATTTTTATCCTAGACTCTTCCTCCCAATCCCCGTCACATGTACTTTTTAGCTTGGTGACTTGTATGATGACCTAGAACATACCAGATCCTTAAAGTACTTAAGCACTTAAGTTACACAACTCATGTTAATATAAATAATACTGTGCAATACTGCAATTATTTTATATGTATGTATTTATTTGTATACATACATACACACATTTATATATACATACATATATATATATATATAATAGAGAAAAAAGAGAGTGTATATGTGTAAATTGTTGAGTGTATCTTGGGGTGAATTTCTTCTTTGTTCAAGCATAACCATGTTAGCTGTACAGACAAGACTAGCTCCCATAATATTGTAGTATATTTCTTTTCTATATAACATCATTCTCAGAATTTTCACCTACACCAAATTTTTTTCTTAAAACTCATTAAAGTGAAATCACTAGTGGAATTCTGACACACTAAGAATTTCATGTAGGAATATGAAGAGGTTCATGACAGACTGTGCCTCAGCATCTGATTCCATGTATTTTTAGGAGACCTTTAGAGGCTTTATTAGATTCTCCTCCTCTGTCCTCCTTCTATCAAAGCACTTAATATGCTGAACTATTATCATGGATTTTCCTGTCAGTATGTTCTTCCATAAGATAAGTGACTTCTTCTTATTGAACACATATCAAATGTATGGATCCATGTAGAGCCTTAGGGATGCAGAGATGGAAATACTGAGGTGAATGATCATACAAACACAATTAGAAGCTTAGAAAGACAGGCTGTTTGGTCTTGTTCATTTGGGTTTTTGCTACTTCCCATCCAAGTGCTTAAACAACACAGTACTTGTTCAACTCCAAACTATTTCTTCCTTCTCCTGTACACAGATCAGGGTAACTCTGCAATCTCCTTGTTGCCCAACATTCCAAGAGATTATGAAGTAGTATTTCAAAAAACACAGAAAGAAATGGATTTTGACCTAAATAGTGGTACTTACATTCCTTAAGTTTCACATTATAATAATATTATAATAGAGCATCTTGACACTAGAAGCAAGATGTAAAGATGATGCTGTTGTAGGAAGTATATTGAGAATGATATTCTACGTATTATCAGTGTAACTATTGCTAGTGTTCTAGGCAAGAAACCCAAATTTTGAGTCCTTAAAAAATCAGGTATGACCACTCATCCAAAATCAAAGAAAAAAAGTAAAAGAGAAGCAAAAATAAATAAATAAAAGAGCTTTAGTCAGTATAAAGACACAAGAAAGACAAAGGGATCAGTGTCCTGAGCCTTTAGGGTCCTGACATATGTTGCCATATTACCTAAGGAAGAGACAGAGGAGAGGGTCAAAGGTTATGCATAGTCATTAAATGTTAATCATACTGTAGTCTGACTGAGGATTATGATATTGGGGTTGTTCAGTCAGGGCCTTATTTCTATCAGAAAATCATTGCGACCTTGGTTTATTTGACTCTTTGTCACAGGATGTTTATACTTTATATTGGATGTTCCTAGAATACACAGTGACTGCTGTAAGAGCAACTCACAAAAAAACACACAGATGAAAACCGGAGGCAGCAATACCAAGGTTTTACTTTGTTTTAATTACCTATTGGATACCTAGAGGCCAGGTGACATGTCAGTGTTTTTAGCAAACACAGCCTCCATGTCTCTGATCATTACTACAAACAGAACAACAGAAACAATACTATTGACTATATTAAGAAAAGAAAAAATACTCTAAGCTCCAAGCACTCTATAAGGTCATTAAACACATAATTCACTTTTAAGTGAATAATTTTAACATTGAGCCAAATGTAAAGCCTTATAGACCTGATTGCAATAGTGGAGCTAGCTGGCTTTGTATATTAGTAATAGTCTTTCTAGAAAATTGTGTTAGAATGATGTTTCCTGATGTGGATACTGCTCTTTATGCTGTGAATGTGTTGTTCTGATTGGTTGATAAATAAAATGCTGATTGGCCAGTAGCCAGACAGGAAGCATAGGCAGGATAAGCAAACAAGGAGTATTGTGGGAAGGCTGGAAGGCTAAGTCAGTAGACATCAGCCCACCATCCAGGGAGCAGCATGTAATGGCACACAGGTAAAGCCATGGAATACCTGGTGACATATACATTAACAAAAATGGGCTGAGTTTAAGTGTAAGAGCTAGTCGGTGGTAGGCCTGAGCAATTGGCTGAGCAGTTTTAACTAATATAAGCCTGTGTGTGTGTTTACTTGGGTCTGAGTGGCTGCGTACTGGGTGGGACACAGAAAAGCTTCTAGCCACAGTTTCCTTCTTTAAACAGTTTGTATTTCCGTATCCTTGAGGTTCCTCTGAGTCTATTAACTGGAATGCTGCCTGGAACCTTTGTTGTAGGTATGAGTGATGAGACTTGGCAAACAGGAAACCTCTGTGTCTACAGCCATTGCTGTGAGCATGCAAACATCACTAGAGTAGTATTCAATGGAGTCGTCACAGAATGTTATCCAGTAATCCTTATGTAGAGATATTTAAGACTTCTTGAACATTGTGTTATTGCTCCCTGGGGGACAGCCTCCTGCAGTGCAGGGCTTGAAAGAAATCCACGGAGTCAGTGTGTACTCTGACATTTTTATCTGAGGGGAATAAGGGGAAAAGACACTCACACACTCTCTTGATGGGTTCCTCTAGAACTTTTCTAAACTTTTTCTTTGTAGTCTCTATTCTTTATTCTCCTGGTGATTTCCTTCTCTCATTCTTGATGTTTTCCTTCTAACTCTATCTTTATTCTTGATGTTTTCCTTCTAACTTTATCTTTATTCTTGATGGTTTCCTCTAATTCCTTCTAACTCTCTCACTCTTGATGTTTTCCTTCTAACTCTCTCATTCTTAGTTTTTTCCATCTGACTTATTTTAACTCTATCTTTATTCTTTCTCTTACAGCTTATATACCCCAGCAAAATATTCAGACAATATAAAAATTACAATGTTGTTACATTCCTTTTTTCAAGTGAATGATTACAATGAATACAAGTAAAAACAGCATGTTTTCCATATCCTTTACATGATTAAACATTTTACATATTACAGGTGAAAAACAAATTATCCCAAGAATTCACATACATTTATTCCCAAGAAATTTGTTATAAATTAACAGAGTGAAAGTTAGCAAGGTATTATTTTACTGTCAGGCTGTGTTTTTATAGTTACAAAGAAAGGATCAATCACTTTATTACTTATCTCAAAAGGAAATCTTATAAGAAATCTTTTTTAAAACTCACAAATCTAAACTTTTGTATATGAAAAAGCATCAGTGAGCTCTACTTTAAATCTTTAGGGTACATACCCACACATCAATAATTTCTTATAGCAGGTTGAGGGCAAAATTGGGTATAAGAAATTAATCATCACCTTTGGTCATCAACCAATCATAGCAAGAAAGTCACATCAGCTAATGATAATTGGGCTGCTTTGTTCTTGTTCCCTGACCTTAAGTTCCCCATTCAACTATGTGCCTTTCTAAAACTTTAGATTGTCTTTATCTGCTTTTCACCTCAAAGCTATTTGACAAAAATATCTTAGTCTAAATTTAAGTTAATTTTAAAGCTTTGTTTCAGCTATGATGCACTCCAAAACCTGTGAACACATATCCCAAAGTTAAGATTAAAAGAATTTAAATTAAAAGAAGATATATATATGTATATATATATATATATATCTCCTCAATAAAAATTCATGTGTTCTAGCTGTGTGATACTTCCTTGTTTTTTTTATCATCAAAACTCTGTTTAAACTAACATTATTGTTATCAATTAGATACTACAGCTTAAGAAGAAATTATCTTCGTAATAATTCACGGTTAAAAATGACCAAGAGAAAAAGATGTTTTCATGAAATAAACACATTACATCATAGGCCGTGGGAATCTCCCCACAGCCATTCACACTGTGCCAGATACCAGAGAAAGATGGCAGTGGCAAACATGTAAAGTCACAGCAGGAGCACCTCGCGGGCTGACCCCTGAACTTCAATTGCCCCCTGCAGCTCCTCTGACATGACTATCAGCGTTGTGTTATTTTTCCTGCTCTGCCAAACTGAGCTATGTATTGTTTGGAATGAAGTGTGCACAGAAGAATGTAGCACCAAGAAGCATACATGAAGATAAAGAGACTTGGAAATATGATAGGAACATCTGAATCCAGCCAAGCCAGGCCTACATCATGTCTTATTATATTTTAATTTTAATTTGTTGTGCAGTGAACAATTTTTAAATTGGCCCTGCTGTTAATTTGTCACATTGCATTTCAATAAATCTGGATTTATTTTCCCAAATAAGTAGGGAGTTAACCAAGCATTTGCTATGATTAAAGTCCCAATTTTCTAAAAAAAAATTTACAAACATAGCAGAGATTTGTTCATATAATTAAAAAAAATCAGAAGTTTATTGTGAATTGTGCATGGTACACAACAGCTGTAGATACCTTCAGAAGATCTGTCCATGATCAGACCCTACAACCTTCCATCAGGACTGGGGGAGGAGCTCGGGAGGCCCTACCCATTCCTAAAGAGCTATTGTCAGTTAACAGTTGCCTGGAAAGGGACAGCGATTTTACAGTTGTGTTGCACCTGGTAAGTTGCCTGTGCTCCAGTAACACCCTAAACATGTATATGCAAGCAACCCTAATTATTCTACTCAGAAATTTCAGAGGAAGTGGGAAGGGGCTATAAGTGGGTAATGTGGGGTGAAAATGATCACAATATTTGTGTAGAAATCAAACAATAAAATAATCACATAAGGAAAGAAAAGGGGTGTAGCATGAATCTTACAGAGTCTTATTAATAAAATCAAACCTGAAGCCAGGTATTGGGGTGAATGCTGGAAGATAATAAAACAGAACAAGCCACAGCCACCTCATCTCGCCGGTTCCTCAGCTGATCCTGCTTCCTCAGACTGTAAGCCTTTCAGTCCTCATCCAGAATGGGTCTTAGCTGAACTCTTGCTCAGAGTCTAAAAGCTTAACCAGGCCAAAAGCTTCTAGTTTCTGGTCTTCACGCCTTATATATCTTTGTGCCTTCTGCCATCACTCCCTGGGATTAAAGGCTCACTTCTTGGGATTAAAGGCATGTGTCACCATACCTGGATGTTTCCAATGTGGCCTTGAACTCACAGAGATCCAGAGGGATTTCTGCCTCTGGAATGCTAGGATTAAAGGCATGTGCTATCACTGCCTATCCTCTATGTTTAATATTATGGCTGTCATGTTCTCTGACCCCAGATAAGTTTATTAGAGTGCACAATATTTTGGGGAACACAATACCAACACAAAAGGGTATGAAGATAGAAGGGGGAGGAAGTGTATGGTAGTTGAATCTGCGCAAAATACACCATGTATTATGAATGGAGATGCATAATGAGATCCATTATACTCTCCAAGTAAAATATATGGTAATAGTTTTGAAGAAAATGACTTATGGATGCAACTGAGGAAATTCCTGCTCACATCAGAGTATCTTTATATGTTTAATAATATCTGTCGAGTTGTTTTAGCTCAACGTGGAAACACTGAATTTCTCATGTGAACAAAAAAGATTAGATTTACAGGTTGTATATGCTTTTGATTAATAATACATTGTTAGTCAATTATTATTTAATAAACTCTGCAGGATTAGAAGACAACAGCCAGATGGTCCTGTGGCTTCTGACCTTTATTTCCCCAAGAAGACCATTTTAAAATATCTCAAAGTAACCTGGGGAAGGAATGGGGGCTTGGTGACATGCTGATAGAGTTGTGCTGCTATGTTTAGAAATAACCAGTTGGTTGTTTCTCTGAACTTCAGTCTTCATCACCCGTCAAGGCAATTGATGATACCTAGAGTACACAGTCATTCTTAAGTATGTGTGAATGATTTCTTGTTTATTATTGATAATTTGTAAATGTTTCTTTTCCTGTCACACTCAGTGTTTATGTTTGTTTCTTTGTTTTGCCTTTACTGAAGGGTGTTTCAAACAATGTAAAATCAGAAAAATTCTACAGATAAAAAGGAAAGATGCTTTGCTGAAAATGAGTTGATAACATTTTAATCAGACTGAGTAATGAAACACTACAGTTTTTATAATCATATGAAATCAAAACCTAGCTATACTTTTCACCAAACAATAATGAGAACTTCATAGAATAAGTGGAAAAAATGTCTGTTTGGCACAAATTACATGGGCTAAAAGAATTAATTAACAACTATTTAGTATAGAGTTAATTTTTTGCACTTTGAGAAAGCCAAAATTTCTGGCCTAGTGAATAGTGAAGATGGCATACAAGTTGCAGTTGATTACAAGTAGCTATCTGAAGGTGAGTCTGTTAATTTTTACAGGCAACCTGTAGCAAAATGAGATCCTTAAGAAAATACAAGGAGATCAGGGATGACTTTGAAAATTTAAAAAAAAAATGCATTTTGCGAATTTGTAGCAAAATGCAAAATACACCATTCCTACCCTTACTCATCTGATGTCAACTGTTTCAACATCATTCACAAAACTTAACTTTTTTT
>CABHPH010150620.1:0-21055 GCA_902168325.1 Peromyscus nudipes
CTCCTGAGACAAAAACTATCCCTCCATTTTTCCCATTTTCTCCTTCACAGTACATGCATTTCATTCCCCACCCACATGGTCCCAAAACACCACAGGATAATACTGATGCCCTTGGTTACCTCCCAGAATTTAAAGGTAAGACCCTATTGCTAAAGATACCAAACACCTTGATCATAGGAGTTGAAAGAATTGAGCTGGAACTGACCTTGAACCCTGCCCCCTGAGGACAGGCTGTGAAAAAAACTGAAAGTGATTTGCAATCTACCAAGGAAGTTAAACAGTTAAAAGTTCTACCTAACTGTAAGGTGCACAAATCTCAACAACAGCATTGCAATATATACCCAAGGGTGTAATCATGGCATTTATATCTCAAGGGCAAGCAACAACTACCTAATTGGACTTAAGACTCTCAATATGAGGGAATTCATAACCAGTATCGTAAAGCTATCACATTACCCATGGCTGGTGAAGTCATGGATGCTAGAGTAGAAACTACTAATACTATGTCCCTAAACAAGTATAATTTCCAACTATTTTCTAAATGTCTATCCTTATATATCCACAGATAATTGTAGCTTTCTACCTTTGTCAAAAAAAAAGTTTCTTTTTGCAGAAGACTGAGCCCAACAGAGAAATCCACAACTGGCCAAAATGCAAATACCAACCAACTGTGGGATATCCATTCCAAATTGATTCATCTACAATGCAACCTATATACCAAAGCTTAGGAAAAATATCATAAAAGGACACAGAAAGCTTATAAAAAGAAAAACAGAAGACCTGGATTTCTTCTAGGACAGTATCCTCTAGATTGTAACAGCCAGAGGACCAGGATGTCTGTTATGAGACAATGTCTTCTCCATAGAGCAAGCAGCTGTACCCATCAAAATCTTAGCAACATGTTCGCCTAAACAATGACAACGTGCATGCAAGACATCTCATAAGGCCCCACCTCTAGATGAAGATCTGCGACAATTAATAGCTATAACTATAGACAGGAAATTTCTGTCATAGCCTTTAGTAAAGGAAAAGGAAGGAGACTGAACAGAGAAAGCAAAGATGGCAGACAACTGTGGAGAGTGTCTAGTGTAAAGGGAAATAGCACTTGAGAACTTTGTCTCACGCTCATTACCAGGTTGGTTTATCATATCTGTCTAATAGCTGTAAAGTCGCAAATGATCTGGGCCAACTGTAAATATCCTTTAAAACAAACATTTGCTTTAAAAATAAAACATTTGAAAATCAGCTTCTTTCCTGGTAATGCTTCCAGAGACACACAATTTGCTCATTCACCTCAGAACTCAGGCAGAATGCATTTACAAAAACGTTCTGAGGTGCCATTAACACCCTGTAACTCCTGGACCCTGAAAGGGTGCAGAGATCTCATTTTATCATAATAAAGCTCTTCCTCCAACCCCATTCACAATAATTCACTGACTACAAGATGAGACAACTAGAAAAATGGAAGCTTCACATCATTAGCTGAAACCTATGTCCCATTCTTTCATCTGAAATCCACTATCCTAACATGAGAGAATTCTTCCACAGAAACATAATTAAAATCATCAAGGACAAAAATTTACTTTAAGCCCCTATCAACCTATCAAAAATCAAAAACTATTGGCCATATTACCACAAACAAGTAACCCAGCACTCAGGAAACTGAGGCAAGAAGATTATCATGAGTCCAATATTAGCCAGGGCAACACAAGAAGACCTTGACTTCAAAAGGAGGGTTCAAAAAGAACTGTGGCCCAATGACCAGAGATACCTATTACCTGCAGACTTAACAAATTCATCCCTTAGCCTATTGGATTACAGTTTTACTTCAGCTTGAATAATATCAGAACTGAATTGAATACTAGAAAATATTGACTCCAAATAAGTGTTATGACTTCCTAGAAAAAAATGTCATTTATGTAATTTATGAATCTTAGGTTCCATAGAGATACATAAAATTGTGTGTGTGTGTGTGTGAGAGAGAGAGAGAGAGAGAGAGAGAGAGACAGAGAGAGAGACAGAGAGAGAGGTACAACTGTCTAGAGGGACACTAGAGATTAAAAGAGGGGAGGAGTCAAAAGGTGATGGGGGTGTATGACACAAAATGTGCTCAACAAACAATACACATTTGTATGGAATCTTAAAAGATAAATTTAAAAATTCATACTTTCATGACTTTTTAAAGAAAATAAGTGCCAATTTTACTATTGCATTAACATATCTGTTAGAGCATGTGCGAAATGTACTTCACTAGAAATAACTTCAAGTATAGCCTCAAATCATATCTTTTGACAAATTCTTTTGTCTTTGTGGATTTCTGCTCCTTGCTTGTGGAGACCTGCTATTGGAAAGCCTAGCGGTGTGTGTGTGTGTGTGTGTGTGTGTGTGTGTGTGTGTGTGTGTGTGTTTTAAAGTTTCACTTTCTAGAAATAAGAAGTTAGCAGCTGTTCAATTCTCCAACCTTATATTTGATATGACACTAATCTTATTACATTATTCTCCCAAACATTGTGCTTCCAGCAGAAAGCAATATGCATAGGAGATTCCAGTGCATAGAGAGAAGGCAGAAATGAAAACTTCTTATTGATTCAGAAGATGGATATTTTTGTAGGAGTCTCACATGGAACTTCTCATCAGCAGGGAACATCTGGTTCCTTTCATTATGATTTTCTTTTGCAAATTCAAATGGCCATATGACACAATCATCACATATTGAAAATGCCAAGATTCAAGAAAAAGTCTCTGATTCTCTCTTAAAAAATAATAGAAAAGAAATAATTCAAAATATAGTATAATAATAATAATAATGAAAAACCATTTAATACAAAGACTTAAATGCATGTAAACCAACATATATGAGATGCTTGATTGCTTCTAACCAACTTTACTACCCAATTTTTGAGAGTTTGAAAAGAAAGAAGAAAAATGATTAGGAAAATAATTTAAAGTTGAAAAAATATAAAAATATCTAAGTTTAATCCCTTCATAAAAGATAAAAGTAATTAATTTAAAGTAGATTTTTTACTCTATTCGCTCAAAGGATTATTAAAGTTATATAATTTATGTCTGAAGAAACTGGGCATAATTTAAGGAATTTGCTTGATAGTTATGTCTTTTTTATGTTCAACAATTACATAATTGATTTGATGCTTTTTTATTTTTTACTCATCTGAATCTTCTATTTAAATACTTCATTGGTAGATTCACAGGTTGTATCAATTGCAACTTGACCTCATGCTGTCTACTTATACTTCACATGATACTCAATTCAAAGGAGTTCCTTATCACATAACATCACCTATGAATGCCCAACGTTCTACGTTGTTTTGCGTGACTCCTCTTTGAACTGTTCCTACCATAATTCACATCTCTCCAAAATTCCTATGTTGATCTCTAACAACCATTAAAATAGTATTTAAAGCTAGGGCCATTTGGGAAGTAAGTCGTGAGCATTCCACTGTCATGAATAAATTAATACTCTTTAAGAAAGAGACTGGCCGGGCATTGGTGGCGCACGCCTTTAATCCCAGCACTCGGGAGGCAGAGGCAGGCGGATCTCTGTGAGTTCGAGACCAGCCTGGGCTACCAAGTGAGCTCCAGGAAAGGCACAAAGCTACACAGAGAAACCCTGTCTCGGAAAAAAAAAAAAAAAGAAAGAGACTGGCCGTGGATCTCTGCATCTGCTTCCATCAGTCATTGGATGAGAGTTCTATCACAACAGTTAGAGTGTTCGGCCATCCGATCACCAGAGTAGGTCAGTTCAGGCTTTCTCTCGACCATTGCCAGTAGTCTATTGTGGAGGTATCTTTGTGGATTTCTAGGGACCTCTCTAGCACTTTGCTTCTTCCTATTCCCATGGGGTTTTCATTTATCATGGTCTCTCTTTCCTTGTTCTCCCTCTCTGGTCTTGATCCAGCTGGGATCTCCCGCTCTCGTAAGCTCTCTTTCCCCCAACCCTTGCCCTTCATTACCACCCCCCACATCCAGTTTGCTCATGTAAGATCTCATCCATTTCTCTGTCATTGGGCAATCCCTGCGTCTTTCTTAGGGTCCTCTTTACTAGGTAGCCTCCCTGGAGTTGTGAGTAGCAGTCTATTCATCCTTTGCCCAATCAGCGAGAGAGAGGAGGGATTATATGAGCAAGAGATATTGAGATCATGATTGGAAAAAGCACAGGGACAAATAGCCGAACTAGTGGAAACACATAAACTATGAACCAATAGCTGAGGAGCCCCCATGGAACTGGATCAGGCCCTCTGGACAAGTGAGACATTTGATTAGCTTGAACTACTTAGGAGGCCCCCAGGCAGTAGGACCGGGACCTGTCCTTAGTGCATGAGCTGGCTTTTTGGAACCTAGGGCCTATGCTGGGGCACTTTGCTCAGCCTTGGTGAAGGGAGGAAGGGACTGGGCCTGCCTGGACTGAATCTACCAGGCTGAGCTGAATCCCCAGGGGAGTCCTTGCCTTGGAGGAGGTGAGAATGGGGGATGGATTGGGGGGAGGGTTGGGGGGAGGACAGGGGAATCTGTGGCTGATATGTAAAATTAAATTAATTATAGAACTTTAAAAAAAGAGAGACTGAAGGGAGAACCACTATCCTTTGTCCTTTCTGCACCAGGAGGACACAGAGGTTTCATCCTAACCAGAGCGGGCAAAACCACCTAGGAAAGAGAAGGCAGGCCCGCACTAGACACTGAACCTGCCAGCTCCTTGATTCTGGATTTCTCATCCTCAAGAACTTTGAAAAATAAAGTTCTAGTATTTCTAAAGTATTTGCTAATTATACTGATTTGTCTCACAAGAATGCAAATGGACAAAGTTCAGCCCTTCAGATAATTTCTACCTCGCAATTACTCTTTATCTATCAAACCTATCTCAAGAATCCTGTTCCATCTTCAGCACCACAATCAAGCAATCACTTTGACAAATCACCTTTTTCCTAGTTAGCTTCAGCAGTCAACTTGACACAGCCTAGAATAATCTGAGGGACTCTCATTCGGGGATTGCCCAGGTTAGATTGGTTTGTGACTATGTCTGTAAGGAATTGTCTTGATTGTTGTGGGGAATCCCAGCCCTATAGGAGGCACCCTAGGTAAGCTGTTCTGGACTATGTAATGCTGTGGATATCACTCTGTATAAATAAAACACTGATTGGCCAGTAGCCAGACAGGAAGTATAGGCAGGACTAACAGAGAGGAGAACTGAGGGAACAGGAAGGCAGGGAAAGAGAGCTGCCAGCTGCCACCATGACAAGCAAGATGTAAGGTACCAGTAAGCCATGTAGCAACTTACAGATTAATAGAAATTGGTTAATTTAAGATATAAGAACAGTTAACAAGAAGCCTGCTACGGCCATACAGCTTGTAAGCAATATAAGCATCTGTGTGTTTATTTTATAAGTGGTCTGTCGGACTGCCGGGGCTTGGCAGGACCCAGAGAGAAAACTCCAGCTACAATATAAGAAAGCTAGCTGAAAATTATCTAGAGAGCCAGCCAGTATGGAATATTCCTCCATGGTTTCTGCATCAGTCCCACTTGGGTTTTGGCCCTGACTTAGCTCAATGATGGACTGTGACCGACAAGTATAAGTCAAATAAACCCTTTCCTTCCCTGAGTTGCTTGCTATTGGCCAGGGTGTTTCATCTCAGTGAAACAAACTGGAAAACTTTCCCTAACTTTCTTCTTATTCCCAATTTTACCCAGATATGAAAGTGTTTCTATTTTTTTCCTCTCACATCACTTTGATAATTGTAATTACTTTATTTTTATGCTCATGTTGTGCTATGTTAACTGTATTTTTCATTTATTTCTTATGAAATCCTTATTTTACTCAAAGCATTCAACATTTCATGAACAGCATATATCTTCTCTATACAGAGTATGTACATGCTATATACAATAAAGATAAAAAGGCATTACTCCATCCCTATGAAATTTACCTTGGAAACATGATTCATTTTTAAAGTACTTACCTAGTATGCTGTAGTACACATTCCACTATAATCATAAATACCAGTAAAACTGAATGATTTATTACAATAGGCAGTTAATGGCATCTAAAAAACCAAACATTATGTATTACATAAAACTATCAGTACTTAATGGGAAGTCCATGCTTCTCTTGAAAAACAAACGTGATAAAGTTAATTTTTCTTAATATTACAGATGCTATACATCAGTAATAAAGATTGATTATAGCACAGGCTAATTTTTTAAAAATATTTTTATGTGACTGTCCTATCTGACAGGGAAAATAAAACTTAGCTTGTTGGTTTTGTTTTTACGATGCATAACACTTTAATCTGTTTAAATCTATTTGAGAACAAAGTAGGAAGAAACTGAAGAGAGAGAAATAAGAAACTAAAATCTAGGACAAAACTGTGAAGATTCTCCGAGGGAATTTGAAAGTAGAGTTCAATGTAATAGAAGATAAGAAATAAAAAGTGAATAAAAATTTAGCTAATTCTGGAGGGAGTTAAGGAAGCCTTGAATGAATCCTTAAGTAGCAGAAGTCATGAGTGAACTGACATGGGAATAACCATGTTAAGGACCCATGGAAATGGCAAAGTTGTTCCCACATGGATCAGGCTTAGAATTGGCAAAGCTTTCCTATTGGTCCAAAATGCGAACATGGGCTGTGTATACAAAAACTAGAAACCACTACTCCTGGATGTTTACAGCCCAAGACTGCTCCCCTACAGAGGAACCCTACCAAGACTGACTAACTCTTCCCATAGTACTGTGCCTAATAAACATAAACACATTGTAGTTCCAGGTCACTACATAGTTGGTACCACTCCATCAGCACCTGACCATATTTCTGCATAAAACTATACTAGAGGCAGCATAGTTCTGTGGTTTTGTTTTTGTTCTTGTTTTTTTGTAGCTAGAAGGTAGAAGAGACCCATGCTTTGTCACTTTTATGGTTATTGAAAATTTGAGATGTATTTATATTCTGAGTGAAAAGACATTAAGAACAGGAGGTTCAAAGGCAAAGGAAAGGTTACCAGTTATGGGAAATTAAAAAGAAATTTAGTGGGACTAAGGGGATAACTTAGTAAAATGCTTGCTGTGAAAGCTTGAGGACCTGAGTTTGATCTCCAGCACTCACATAAAAAGCCAGGCATGGTAGTACATACCTATAATTCTAGAGCTGAAAAAGTACAGACAAGGGGATCTCTGGGGCCTGGTGGCCAATTGGCAAGCTTCCATTTCAGTGAGAGACCTTGTCTCAAAAACAAATAAACAAACAAATAAATAATATAGAAATCAATAAATAAATACACTCAGCATCAACCTCTGGCTTCCGGATGCACACAGGCAAATATACATGTGCCCAGATCCATAAACATATACACAGGAACATGTATACTCATACACACACACTCAGCATACATGAACACACATGCACACACTAAGGAATTTAGCTGAGGACTGTCTTGCAAGCAAAGCCTTTATTGCTGTGTGTTATTATATAGAGAGAATTGTTCAGGCAAAGTAATGGTAGCCTCAGTCCCAGCTCCTTCCACGGTAGTAGGAAACTTCATTTTGTCAAAGTGTCACACAGAAAGTTCCTGCTATTCTGCATGGATTTCAGTATACTTCTCTTGTTCCAACTCTCAAGGCCATACTGATACATGTTATTCTTCAACTTGGCCTCCATTGTTATTAGTAAAGATATATCACTGATGCAAAGAACATTCTATTCTGAACATTGACTTCTTTTGACTCTGTCTCCTTACTCCATAGCTACTCAGTGCTGTGTCCTTTCTTTCTCCTTATCTCCCTTTCTCCTCCCTCCTCCCTCCTCTCTCTTCCCCATCTCTCATTCTTCTAGCCTCAAAATCCCACTGAAAACTTTAGTTTCTGTAGTTCTTATGGTTATGGAGGTATAAAACTTTCTTTTGGGAATCATTGGCAGTCATACTCAAGGACATATCATACATATGCTCATGACATTTTGATGAGGTCATACTTCTTCCTGCAGGCACATATTCTATTCCATTATTGGTTATTGACTAGTCAATACCTGACTGTGAAACATCAAAATATTTTATTTGTAATACCTGCTGTTGTTTCAAGACAAAATCTGGTAAGTATCTAATGAAATCAAAGATGAATGCATGACTTATCTTTCTGAGAATAAAATCTGAAATCTGATTATTGTTTACAAATGTTGTTATATGGTTTAAAATTGGGGTGGAAAATGTATCACTCAGAATTACATCAAAGAACTATATGAATAACCAGAATAATGGCATTCTGTCTCTGCCAGTATTTGTAGTAATGAAGTGTAGTTAGGTAAAGGCAATGGGGCAGTGAGAAGATTTTTAACAACTAAATTGTTTCAGGAAAGTAACATGACACATTAGCTATATGTGTGTTTTTGGTTCTGCTATCCTAGCTCATTCTACATAGACAAATTACATTCTTTTACACTTGGTTTCTTCCTACATAATGTGGGAGTACCAGAGACGTCCAAGACCTTATAAAATTGTTTGAGGAATTAGAAGGAGTGTCCCATATGCTGAGTAAAGGAAGTCTTCACTTCTGGTAGGCATATTTTATCACCAATATTTGGAATGCTTCAAGTCTGTGGCAATAAAAACAATAGATCGATTTTCACTTAATTTTATAATTATTTATAAATCCTCTACAGATGAATTATACCTTTGCTTGTCTCCTAGAATAGACTACTCTGATATGTATTTCTAATAATAAGTTTTCTCAAACAAGGTGCTTGACTTAATGTGAAAATTATATGAAATCATGTTTACCTCTTTTATTTTTGATATTACAACATAATTACGTCATTCCTCCTTACCGTCTTTCCTCCTTCCAAACCCTCCCATTTATCGCTCCTTGCTCTCTTTCAAATTGACAGCCTCTTACTCATTAATAGTTGATACATGCATATATGTATGTATATATACATATACATTCCTAAATACAACCTGCTCAGTATATATAATTTTTCTTTTACGTATGTTTTCAACATGATTTGGTGTTAGATGACCAATTGATATGTTCTTCCCTGGGTAAGACTATTTCATAACATTATTTTTTTAAAGATTTGTTTTATTATCATTTTTAGTTGAGCATGTGTGGGGGTCTGTGTATGAATTGTGTACATGAGTGTCATGCCCTCAGTGTCCAGAAGTATCAGATCTTGAGTTACATGCCGTTGTGAGCCATCTGGCATGGGTAATGCAAATGAACTCGGGTCCATCCCATGAGCTGTCCTGGGCCATCTTTTTTTAGCCCTGTAGCATTGTTTTTAAGAGTAAATAATTTACCACTATTCCAGGAAAAAATTGGCCTAAGTTTAAAATTTACATACAAAAAAGTTGGAACCATGCCTTTGGTTTTACAATAATATATGAAAAATATTGAAGTTCTTTGATCAAGCATGGTATCCAATGATTTGTTGTTTGATGAAAACTTAGTAGCCTTCTAAAATATAAATGTGAGCTGAATGAGCATGCTACGAATGGACAGAGGGGACATAGTCACAGAACCAGTATTTATTTACCCACTGTGTCCTCAACTGATGTCAGTCAAAACATACCATTGACCGTTACGTGAAACTCGAAAACATAATGCAATATGCTTGTTCATGTATGCCAGTTACTTTATCTGTAACCCAGAGACAGGGACGACAGTACCATACTCAAGATGTGGTGCAACCAAATTAGTTCTTAACTGAGTCCACATTCCTGGACTACAAGTTCTATTTTTAGTAGACACTGCTTTTCTGCATGTAGGGCTCAACTGTATCTTCACCGTCTAGGTGCAACTGTACCAGTGTATCTGCCTCACTGAGCAGCTGTCTGTGAAATCAGACTCTGATCTGCCTTCTTGAAACCTCTGTGACTCACAGTCAGTTTTCCTTTGTTCCTGGAAGGGTATGCACCTCTTAATCGAAAAGGGCACCACAGAACCACCTTGCCCTGCCATCCTCAAAACTAATAGAGAACATTGTCCTCAGACTTGAGTCCTTCCCTGGGTTTTCTTTGGTCATGGGTAACACTGATGTCTCCACAAAACCTGTGAGACCATTTAAGCACCAACAGGAATTAGAGAAGGAGGCAACCCCACTTAATATTGTAGTGAAATGTTTGCCATTATATTTGAATGAGATGCATATTGAGTTCTGCAGTCTCAGTAACTTTCACAGAAGAATTAAGAAAATAAAAAGATTAATGGCAACATACTAAATATAAATTTCTAGAAATTAACTGTATTATACTGCAATTTTTCTTTACTTGGTATTGCACTAAGTCAGGCAGAAAAAGAATGTGTTACTGTGCAAGGAAATTATAAGTTTGTTTATAACCTGAAATATAAATATACTCTAGTTTCTTGAAAACTCAATTATAATACAGTATGTATTAAATTTGTTAACTATGTATCTACTGTTATTGATGGGCAGCTAGGAAGCTCCTCATCTTACAAGCACTGTTAACTTTCTGGACAAACTTTTCAACTCTATATTTCATATCTGAGCACTTGGTAAGTTCTAGAGCATATAGACATTCAAAGCCAATGGTGGAGTCCAGACACAAGCTTCTCACTTCTACTCTTCCAACACAGAAAAATGGGGCATCCTTCTCAGCCTGTGAAATCACGATTTGGTCTGTTGAGCCTTTGTTCCACAAAATGGACTTTCACCCCAAAGATCATACATAAACCAAACTTCATGAAAACCAAATCAATATCTTCCTCCTTCCCTCTCTATTTCCACCTCGCCTCTCTCTTCCTCTTCCTGTTCTTCTCTTGCCAACATACATGTTGCAACTACTGCTAACAAAATTTCTCTATTAACCATCCAAGTTTAACACCTAAAGCATAAACTGTTTTTCTAATGTAACTTGTGGATAGCTGTGCTTTCTTTTTATCTTTTTAAACATGTATTTTCCTGACATGTCTATTGTTTTAGAAATCTATAATTAGTAAAACATAAATTCACTATTTTTATTTTCCATCTGCCAGATGCCAAGCTGTCTCTAGAGATTCTCAAAGAACAGAGCTGCCATGGTTCTTTTCATTTGCAGTCTTGTTTATCAGGAGTTGTGGCAGTGACAGCTGAAATGAATAGCCACAGCTTAGGGAAAATGGTTTTGTTTCCTAATCATTATTTGGATATCATCAGGGAAATCCTAAGGATAAAACAAACTAGCTTCAAATAATGGTGGCTCAGCATTATTTCAAAGTGTCTAAATCGACTATGATGGATTTAGCTGCATTATCTTTTAGCAAACTCACCCAAGCTTAAGCTATTCTCAGGTTACAAATGAGATCACTCTTAAGTTAAATATATCTTTCATAAGTTATGATTCTCTTTAGCTTAAAAAGAGAAAAAACTCAAAACATATTCCTTACAAGAGTGATTAATTAGACAGGAATGTAATTTTATGTCATACACAGAACTATGGGAATCTAAGGAAAATAAATAAATACTTAAATTTCCAAATTGGTAAGACTATGCTACAGAAAGTCAGCTAGACACTTAACTGCTCTACCACCTTACCTATCTGGAATGTTTTTATACTTGGAATGTTATACACACAGGGCAAGAATATTATAAAAAGCTGAATTACTTTAAAAAGCAAATATAATTTCCATTACTCAAAGACAGTAATATTAGATTACTAAAACCCAATACGTCTGCTAGTTAATTTGTTCTTCTATCTTCCTAACTCCTTTAAATAGGCTCCTGGGTGGTGGCAAGGGGTGGAAAAACAGTCACAGTAAGTTGGTTAGGGGTTGGGGATGTAGCTTAGTTGTTGGGTGCTCGCCTGATACAAATGTGGCCCTTGGTCTGATGCCAGTACTGCAAAAAAGGAAAAAAAAAAGATTTCCATAAACAGTAGCGTCAGCTTTTCCACAAAAGTGACATTCTTCCCATCTTTGTCTGGTGGGAAAGTCTCCTCACCCATTCAATGTATCATATATATCATAAATATGTAGACAGATGATTGATAGATACATGATAGATAGATATAGGTATAGTATAGATAGGTAGATATTATCATATACATATACATATACATATACACACATACACACACATACACACACGTACACATACACATACACATACATACACACATGTACACATACACACACACACACATACACATACACATACACATACATATAGAAAGGTACCTTAGTTACTTTTCCTAATGCTGTGATAAAATCCTTGACAAAAGTAACTAAAAGAGAAGGGGTTTATTTTGACTTTATAGACCAGACAACACGGAAGTCATGGCAACATTGTGGCCACAGTCAGGAAGAAGTAGAAATTGATAAATGCTGGTGCTCAGCTCATTTTCTTGTTTTCATTCATTCCAGGACACCAGCCCATGAGATCGTACTGCCCATAGTTAAGGTGTCTCTTCCCACTTAAATTGAACTATCTCAATTAAACCTCACAGGAAAGCGGATGATTATCTCCAAAATGAATCTCAATCCTGTAAAGTTGACAGTCTATGTTAACTACCACACAAATATTCATTTTTATCTATATACCATTGCTTTGACTATTTGTTCCTACCCCTCAGGACATCAGTTTATTATCCAGGCCCACAATGGGGAAAAAGAAAAAGTCATCCAACCTTTCTTCACTAACTTTGAACATGTGAGCCCCTTGATATACTATTTACTACATATCCAGTTTCAAATTAAGTATTTACCTATCAGTTGGCTCCTTAGCTCATCATACAAATGAGAAAAGGACCCCTCATCCCAAGCAAGTGGCATAAATGCTTCACCAGGTCAGTTTCAGGGACATCATGTCCCTCATATGGTGATATATTGTGTACCCTAATAAAGCTTGCCTGAGGATCAGAGTACAGAGCCAGCCACTAGATTAGACATCGAGGCTAGACAGTGGTGGCACACACCCTTAATCCTATCTCTCCGGAGGCAGAGATCCATCTGGATCTCGTGAGTTCAAGGCCACACTGGAAACAGAGCCAGGCAGTAGTGGCACACACCTTTAATCTCAGTACTGGGAAGCACAAACGCCTTTAATCCCAGGAAGTGAAGGCAGGGCAGAGAAAGGTATATAAGGTGTGAGAAAACAGGAACTAAGGCAGTTCAGCTGAGACCCTTTCAGGTGAGGACTCAGAGGCTTTCAGTCAGAGTATTCGTAGAGTTGGTGAGGTAGTAGTAGGTGGTGACTGTGGCTTGCTCTGCTTCTCTGATCTTTCAGCTTTTACCCCAATGTCTGGTACTGGGTTTTGTTTTGTTTTTTTATTAAAAGACCATCTAAGACTCGAACAACACTATCATTTGATTATTCTCTAACCTTATGCTTTATAAATTATTTATTGTTATGAAAAGCATACAATCACTGTGCACTCTAGTAATTCCACAAATCTTTTATCAGAGGTTTACTATGGAAGGGCAATGTTTCAGGTTCTTTCAGTCATGTATTGACTAAAAGTAAAATATATGCCATCTCTTGAGAACTACACATTCTTTTTGAAAGAGATAGTCAGTAAACATTAAAAATATTATTTATGATATGATAGACAACATGTGTTCCAAAAGAGGAAAAATGATACAAATTGATACAGAGGGATGGATGGTGTGGCAAAGTACTTACATTTCACAACAAGGATGTCAAAGTGGGTAGAAAAAGCAAAAGTGATGAAAGGTATCTATGTTTGCCCCAACCTTTGCTATTGCTCATAAATTTATAGCCTAGATTCACCAAATAAACACCTATATGTTCTATTAGCTGAAACTTAAATATATTTACCATCTTGAATACAGTAGATTTCTGCCTAATCTATTCTTGTACAAAGCAGGTCATTTAGCACGTATGGGCAATACCTGTGAAGTGGCATGAAGTAAGAACACAATTGTTTTCACGGCCTACTCTTACAAACAGACACTTTACTATAACGTCATAAGTCACATAGAATAATGTCTTCTTTGTTTATGCTTATCCTTTGAAGAACCCAGTTGAAAGGCTTTCAAGGTAGACCTAAGCCATACACCAATGATCCTCAAATTCATCCAGCACAGACTTACCTCAGGACCTATTAAAACAGAAATGGATGGGCATCTGTTCCAGAGTTTCTGATCCACTGAGACTCTGCATTTATAATGGGATCTTAGATGATGCTGATCAGACACAAAGAGAACCAATACCTCATGTTATTTCTGGTGTTATTTTAATACTTCTCAACTCATCTCTAAAGTGACAGATGAAACTAACATTTTCAGTACTCATTCTGAGAAGCTGTAGATAAGGCTACTATTTAACGTTTATGGTTATGCAAATCTTTCTGCTAGTCAAGAATGAGGAGGGGAAACTGTTATTCCTACCTCTACTGTTAGTCAAACCCAAATAAACAAATCCTTTCTTTCTAGGATTCAAACAACGCCATGTTTGTCTGAAGACAGCATTGCATCCTTAAACCCACAGAGTGCATGTCTAAGATTTTCATGGTCACTCAAGCAGCTTAGTTGGAAGCTCAGCAAAAATTCACTGCTCTCCACTGTTCTCATTAAGTGTCAAAAACACTTTCTTCCTATTGAAGAAACTGGAACACCCTGAATAAATATAAATTGTGTGTTTATGGATAGGAAAAGCACCAAGAACACCTTCCCAAGCATGAAAAATCTTTATTTCAAATCTTCTGCCTTAGTCCCTAAAGAATCTGGTGTTTCAGAAAAAAAAATAAAAATACTGCAAATTGATGGAGGAATTGAGATGACTAAAAGCAACAAGTAATTCAGAGCTGTTTTCAGAAACCCTGTGAAACAAAGCAAGGAGTTACGTTTTGAGCAAGCTGTGAGATTGTCCCAGCTCATTTTCACAGAACTGAAGACGACTGGCCAGTAAAGCTTTCGTAGGCAGGAGTGAGGCCCCACTCCTACGCCTACAGAAATGAGCTTCACAGGCTGCACTTGTCAAGGTCTGCTGGGTATGTCAGGGAGATAACAACAGCACTGGAGAAAGGGCTCCTGATGCCTTCTAAATGAGCATGGGTACTTTTGTATCAGAAGTAACTAGAGTCCTTTCTCTTGGTAAAATAAGCATAAAGCTTTGTACTACAAGAATACAATGAAGCATTCATTTAGATTAAGTAATCAATCACCAACTTCAAATCAATCAAAGAAAAGATGTTGGGACAAAGGTCAAACACTCTTTTCAAAAGACAAATCGATTTGCCTGAAGGTTAAATAAAATTAATGATGAAGTTTTTCATCACCTTCCAATACAGTGTAAACTGGGTTTGCATAAACCACACCCTGATGTTTGAAAAGTAATCATCTTAAGAATGATTTGATTCAGCTGTGTTTAGTACTCAGTTACTGTCCTTGGAAGATCTCCAGCTCCATTTAAAATAAAATTTTTTTAAAATGTCTTGAACTATGTATCAGGCACTGAGAATAACCTCAAGTTCATTCAGGAGCTATAATCAGGAGTCTCTAGTTCTCCACTATCCCTCTCTTTGCTGTAGTGACTATCAATTCATCCTTCTGCCAAAGCCTTGATGCTAGTTAAGCTACAATCAGTCACCTCAATCCTGCATCTAGTGGGTGTCTCTAGGCCTAAATTGAATCACATATGTTAAATTACTTGTACAAGTGTGAAGTTTGGACACAGCTGACTCCAAGAAGGATGTTTTACTTGGTTGGTTGGTCGGGTACTTTTGTTTTCTTTTTCAGAAGCATTTTGGCTTTCTACTTAAAAGGCTTATTTTAACCTGGAAAATAATCACAGCTTAGGATAAAGAATACTAGGAAGTTATTATCTGTCAATCATTGTCTTCTTCCCCCACTCATTGGAGAGAATTGCAAATGAACATCCATGAAGCTTGTGCTTAGCAAGCAGAAAGAAACTTCGATGATATAAGCAAGAAGAATTTGAGAAGAGATAAGGAGTAGGAAAACATTATTTTGATCACAGCTTGAATATTAAAAATAGAGGAAGCGGGACTTAGCATAATAGTCATCAGAGATGTTTCACCTAGCAACTGATGGGAGCAGATGCAAAGACCCAAAGCCAGACATTAGGCAGAGCTAGGGGAATCCCATGGAAATGGGGTAGGGGAAAAGATTGCAGGAGCCAGAGGGGTCAAGGACACCTGGAGAATACAGCCCACACAATCAACTAAGCAAGGCTCATAGGACCTCACAGAGCCTGAAACAACAAACAGGAAACCTGTATGAGTCTATGCTAGGTCCTCTGCATATATGCTATGGTTGTGCAGTTTGGTGTTTTTGTGGGACTCATAACAGTGAGAGCAGGGGCTGTCTCTGACTCTTTTGCAGGCTTTTGGGACCCTTTTCCTCCTACTGGCTGCCTTGTCTAGCTTTCGCGTGAGGGTTTGTGTCTAGTCTTATTGTAACTTGTTATGCCATGTTTGGTTGGTAGCGCTGGGAGGCCTGCTCTTTTCTGAAGGGAATGGAGGAGGAGTGGATCTGGGGGAGAGGGACATGGAGAGGGAGGGACTGAAAGGAGAGGAGGGAGGGAAAACTGTTGTTGAGACATAATATATGAGAGAAGGAAAAAAATTAAAGTAGAGAAATTTATGGAAAAAAATCAAAGTTCTGTGCTCATAGAAAAGAGTTTGACAAGGAAATGACACTCGTGAAATGGGTGAGATGGTCTGTCCCCATCCTTCTATCTTGGAGTCTAGAAATAAGACATTGTAGCCAGGAAGACTGGCGAACTAAGTCTTATTAAAACGGACTTACAACCTGTCACCTCTTACTCTGTGCTTTACTGGGGAAAAGACAACTAGATCTACCTACTCAACAGCTAAGGTACCATATACAAAAGAGAAATCAAAGGTGTGTGTGTGTGTGTGTGTGTGTGTGTGTGTGTGTGTGTGTGTGTTGGCAGCCCCATGACAATGTGCAAGGAAACACATAAAAGGAGAAAATCAGAAAGAAATCCTCCCAGGCAACAAGTGAATATGTTAGAGACCTAAAAGATTGCCAGATAGGGACTTCCATCACAGCTATCATATCGAAAGGAATTGAGACACTCTTGTCTATACAATATGAAAAGCTACAAAGACAAAACTAACTAACTAACGACTTTTCTGAGATCCATAGGAAATCAGGTCACGTTGCACATTACCATACTGAACTCTTGAGAGAAAGGCAAATACATTAGGCTCACTTCTCTGCAGGGAATATACGACAAGATGTTCTTTGGCCACTTAAAATTGCACATAGTATCAAGCCTTATGCATACTACAGTTTGCCCTATGTATATGCGTGATAAAGTTTGTATGAAAGGCTTACCCAATAGAATTGCAAACGAGCCTCCTAAACCGAACTTGGAAATACTGGACATCTAATTGGCTCCAGATTGTAAGCCACAGGATGAGTATTCAGTGGGCATGAGAGATTGAGAACATTCCACCTCCCCATAAACCTTGGTGTATATCACTTCTTTTTCTGTGGATTGAAGCCAGCGAGCACAATGAGTACAAGAAACCCTCAAAGAAAGCGGCGTGGTGGAACAGTAAGTTCTAGACAAACCCAGAAGCGAACTCGGGAAACAGCTTCAACCCCTGAGATTTCCTTGGAAGCAGAACCCATAGAACTCGTGGAAACTGCTGGAGATGAAATCGTGGACCTCACCTGTGAATCTTTGGAGCCTGTGGTTGTGGACCTGACTCACAATGATTCTGTTGTGATTGTTGAAGAAAGGAGAAGACCAAGAAGAAATGGGAGGAGGTTGCGCCAAGACCATGCTGATAGCTGTGTGGTGAGCAGTGATGATGAGGAACTGTCTAGAGACAAAGATGTGTATGTGACTACCCATACTCCTCGAGGCGCCAAGGATGAAGGAGCTACAGGACTCAGGCCCTCAGGTACTGTCAGTTGTCCGATCTGCATGGATGGATACTCTGAGATTGTGCAGAATGGGCGCCTCATTGTTTCTACAGAATGTGGCCACGTCTTCTGTAGCCAGTGCCTCCGTGATTCCCTTAAGAATGCTAACACTTGCCCAACTTGTAGGAAAAAGATCAACCATAAACGGTACCACCCCATTTATATATGAAATGTTCAGAACTGCTCAGGATAGACCAATGGACAGACAGCCAGGCTGGCCTTTCTGCATGGTATCTGCCTCCAGTTTCCTGAGCTCAAAAAGACTTTAAAAATCAATGTCTGATGTAAACTGCTCTTTTGTTTTCCAACCCCTTAGATCCCTTTGTTTTCTCCAGTTTGATGCCATGGAGCAGGATCCAGGGATCCTCCCAGGTCAGCTCAGCATCTCTGCTCCTCTGGGTTTTCTGAGCCAGGAGTAGGAGAAAAGGAGTCAGGTATATTGGAGTTTGAGTATTATGGCTCCAGCCTCTTTATGGAGCTTACATGTTGGCCAAGAAGTCTCCCTGTTGGGAAAGTTTGCCCCAACTCTTCTGGGTGCAGAACCTTCCCAAGGCATCTGCCAGTTAGCTATTCTGCCTGCCACACAGTGACCTGGCCAGACATAGTCCATCCAGCCCAAGGATCCCAGTACAGAAGCTATCCCTGAAAAGCCCAGCTGGTGGACTTTTATTTTTCTTTTAGAGCAGAGGTGACCTGTGATTCTGCCTGCACCTTATCATTGATGTGCAGTGTTTTCTGCAAATCAAGAGACCCTCTGCAGGGCAACCATGTTTCCTAAGAATGAGAAAGTGCAATAAAGCCCGTTCTTCACCTGCTCTTCAGCAATCCGGAAGATGTAGCACTGCTAGTGTCCTCAGCCCAGTGTTGCCTATGGGAGCAGCGCCCATCCCACCCCATCTCTGTTCACCAACTGTTCTCAGGAACCCTACACATGCTCCAGAGTTCTTTGCCTGGCACAGAACATTCAAGGCCAATAGGACAAGCAAGTTTTTTAGTATCCTCTCCTTTCTGCTAAGATATGTCCTGTGTGCTCCACAGTGCTCTCCAACCATCAGTTTTTCAGTTCCCATTGCCTAATGTCTGCCCGGCATAGATAGCAGGAGGTGGTAGCAGTAACAGTGGCCTTATCAGCTCTTCACTTCCATGCTTTTGCCCGAGTCACTGTTGCCCGTGTTTCAGGGGTGTTGCCCTACTCAACCTGCCACTACCCTGGTTTTCCCATGCCCCTTGAGTAGATAGATATTTCCAAAGCTGCTCTTCTGGCCAGTTGGGCTTTGATCCTCTAGATTTTTGACTGCTCTGTAGGTTTCGGTCAGCAAAGCATGGTATCTCTTCCTCCCCATGGGACCACATAATACTCTCTGCTCCACTCCATATGTATGGGAGCCTCTGGTGCTCTCGGAGGCAGTGAGGTGGTAAATTGCCCCTGGGGACACCAGGCACAGGGTGGCTTGTAGAGGATAGGCCTTCAGTGCCAGCCTGCCTCCACCTCCACACTACTTCCTCAGAGGGCTTCTAGCCAAACCAATAGCCTTTTTGTGTGAAACATCTTTGAGGTGGGTGGGAAAGGGACCACTGGAGCTTTGCTAGCAATAACTGACTTTGAGTTTACTATTCTGAAGGAGCAGGGACTCAGCACAGAATTCACTTTAAATGGAACTGAAGGAGTGTCCCTCCTCTATGTGAAAAGAGAAGTTTTATTCTTCATTCTGACTTTTTAAACTGTTTGACTTCCAGTTAGTTTGAATGAGAGTAATAATTTTTTTACATGGATTCAGAGGGTAGGAGCATTAGCTCTCATCATTGTGATGTGTGGTGTGTGCCCTCCCCTTGGATGTCACAGCCATTGAGTTCCCTGTGGGCCTCATGGACTTGCTCTTGTTAGTTCTTATGATAGCCAGACTTCAAAGAGCCAAGGTGACCATGCAGCCAGTTCACTGGTAAATATGGTGACACCCACTTCAAATTCATTTTTCTCCTTAAAGACAGTTTATGAAGTTGATCATAAAAGTTCTATTACTTCATCTGAAATTAAATTGAGAAAAAGATGTGTTTAGTTCTACTAATCAGAAACTGCACCACTAGGAAAAGGTTGGTATAGAGAAAAAAAATCCCTTTCCTTTTTCTTTTTCTTTAATGTATATAGTTTAACTCTCTTTGTTACATTTAAACTATGCTCATGGATATCAGTCTGTTTTGGACTCTTGCTAGTGTTAAAATGGAAATAAAACAATTTGAACCATTAAAAAAAAAAAGTTTGTATGAAAGATACTGTAAAATACACTATTTTTACGCATATATAAAATTAAGACCAATAGTACAGGAGAAAGGCCTTTTCCAGAGATGAATTTAATGTGAGAAGAGTGAAATATATCCAGCTTGAATTCTCTATAGAGCAAGCAGTCCTTGCCTCATTCAGTGATGTCAGCACTACCCTTCTATAAAAATTAAAAAATATAAAAACTGAAAAGTATTGACCAATATTCATAAAATAAATATGAAACCCTCAGCAGAATATTAACTAATAAAATACAACAATATGTAAAAAAAATTATGAATGATAGCTAAATGAGATACAATTACACATAGGCAAAGCTGCCTAAACCCTTGAAAACCAGTTAAGACTCCATGGGAACATATAAGCCAGGGAAGCAGGTAGGCTAACTGCAGACTTTACCCCTCTTTCTGCTCCTCCAAATCAAATCTCCCAGTCTCATCTCAAGCTCTGCAACAGAATCTGCTGAAGGCTCCTTGCCCACCCTCTGACCCCATCTCCAGTGGCTCCCACAGATATTTCCTCCCTGCCTCCCTTCCCCCATCCATTGCTTTATCTCAGCCCCCAACTCCAAAAGGTACTTCCTGGGAACCCACAGGCCTCTCCTGCCAGGGAGGCAGGTGGACTGACTGCAGATTTCCTCCTTTTCCTCTGCTCCTCCAGATCCAGTCCCCTAGTCTTAGCTCCAGATATGCAACAGAAGGCCTGTAACAGATTCCCACCCCCATTTCTAGTGGATCCCATAGGTTTTCCCCTCTTCACCTCCTTTCCCTACATTATCTCAGCACCCAATTACAACAGACACTCCCTGAGAGCCTACAGGCCACTCTGACCAGGGAAGCAAGTAGACTAACTGTAGATCTTTACCTGTCCCTCCATTCCTTCACATCCAATACCACAGT